>JAOUZG010043444.1:4271431-4289164 GCA_026289955.1 Argiope argentata
ACACACATATACATACACACACATATACACACACACATATACATACACACACATACACACACACACATATACATACACACACATACACACACACACATATATTATATATATATATATATAATATATATATATATATATATATATATATATATATATATATATATATATATATATGTATGTATGATACAAAGCTGATTCTTAATGATATCTAGCATTTAAAATCGTCACATGAAATAGCCTAAAACCCTAAAGTAAGCAGAATTAAAGAAATATACTAACTTCATTGGCCAGACTAGCGACTTCATCCTGTAATTTTTGCATATTCTCAAAAGGTTGTGTAAAGAAAGTTTTCTCAATGGCCGTTTGTCTTTGAAATAGTTCATCTGCTAGAGAAAACCAAGGATATTTAGATCCATCCGTACTATTTGAGGCTTTTTGCAGTCTATCCCATTCTTTGCTGTAAAGTTCTTTGATATATGTTATTTTCTTTGAAGCTTCCCTTTCATCAATACCTCTAAAGAAATTTCCGCACTCTTGCAAAAATGACTTTTATCTTTTTCTGATAGATTCAATTTAAAAGATTCGTCACAGTCCTGGCGACAAACATAATGAAACCGCAGTAGCAGTTCTAGTAGTTTAATAGTAAAGAAATCTTCCTCCGTGATATTTTCTTCGTCATAATAATCACCTGAACGATCCATCTTCAGAAAACTTAGATAAACTGTTGATAAACTTTTATATTCTATTGCAGATATCAAGAAAGTACTTCTCTATCTCCTCCAGGGTCTTGTTAAATGAACTTCTAAAGCAGGAATCACAAGAGGCCAACTATTGCGCTTAAAGGTGGGTTCACTGCTTAAAGGTGGGTTCAATGCTTAAAGGTGGGTTCAACGATTGCGCGCAGTAGGTCAACTACTGCGCGCAATCGTTGTACCTGTGCTGTTATCTTTGCATTGCCATGGTATGAACAGTTGAGACAATGGCAAACGGTTGAATCCTCACGACGGCAGCTGTTGCACGCAATAGAGGCTCAAGCCTACTTCCGTAAGAATCGCGTGCCCACAGTGGGACAATGGCAAACGGTTGTTCGAATGAATAAAGGTGGGTTTTCACGAGGCCAACTATTGGGCGCAATCATTGTACCTGTGCTGTTATCTCTGTATTGTCTTGGTATGAACAGTTGAGACAATGGCAAACGGTTGAATCCTCACAATACCAACTATTGCGCGCAATAGAGGATCAAGCCTATATCCAGAAAGATCGCGTGCCCACAGTGGGGCAATGGAAAACGGTTGTTTGAATGAATAAAGGAGGGTTTTCACGAGGCCAACTATTGCGCGCAACCGTTGGACCTGTGCTGTTATCTCTATATTGTCCTGGTACGAACAGTTGAGACATTGGCAAACGGTTAAATCCGCACGAGGCCAACTATTGAGCACAATAGAGGACCAAGCCTACTTACAGAAAGATCACGTGGCCACAGTGGGACAATGAAAAACGATTATTCGAATAAATAAAGGTGGGTTCACACGAGGCCAACTACTGCGCCCAATCGTTGTCCCTGTGCTGTTATCTCTGCATTGTCCTGGTATGAACAGTTGAGACAATGGCAAACGGTTGAATCCGCACAAGGCCAACTATTGCGCGCAATAGAGGATCAAGCCTACATCCGGAAAAATCACGTGGCCACAAAGGGACAGTGGAAAACGGTTGTTCGACTGGATAATCGTTTGTCATTGTCTCAATGTCGTTGTCTCAGCTGTGTTGTTGTTGTTACTTATGGAACTTGCCCTGGACAAGCCCCCTGTAGATACAGCAGCACATTTAAGCCGAAAAGAGCGTATCTTGTTTTTTTTGAAGCAGCTCCAACTACGGCCAAGAGTACGACTTAGCTACACACTCACCACATTTGCTTGCACAGCCCCTTTTTACAGGGGGCGCAGTCACAAATCTCACAGATAGCACACAGAAGAACAACAATGTCCGAACCGGTACTCGAAATCGGGACTCCCAGAACACGAGGAAGACGTGCTACCTCTGTGCCAGAAAGCCGGCTTGTTTCAGCTGTTCATACAAGAACAATGCAGAGATAACAGAACAAGGACAACGATTGCAAGCAATAGTTGTCCTCGTGTGAACCCACCTTTATTCCCTCGGGCCAACCGTTTGCCATTGTCCCATCGTGGCCACGGGATTTTTCCGGAAGTAGACATGATCCTCTATTGCGCGCAATAGTTGGCCTCGTGCGAACCCACCTTTATGGAAAATCACGTGGCCGTAATGAGACAATGGCAAACGGTTGGCCCGATGAGACAACCCTTTGCCATTTTCCCGTTGGGGTCACGTCATGTTGATGAAGTAGGCCTGGCTTTCCATAACCCGAAATAGCTGGTCTCGTGTGGACGCTGCTTTAAAGACGGCCACATTGACCACAATTCGAAATTCTATCTATTCAGAGAACCAAACCTTCTGCTAATATCGCACTAGAGCTCTACATCACATGTTTGACTGTTGTTTTAAGTCTATCCCATAATTTGATAGTTTTAGATTGACTGCTATAGTTAAGCTAAGCATTTGGATACAATTCTTCGCCATAACGTTGAAAAAGGGCTTAGATTCTTTCTTATTGTCTGAAAAATATGATTTGATATCAATTGAGCAAAATCATTCACTTTAATACAATGCTCAATTTTTTTCGGTTAAGTAGAACAGCCGTATTTAGCTGAAGAATGTAATCACATATGAGACCACTGTGGCTTGGTGGTAAGTTTCGACTTCGAACCGACAATTTCGGGTTTGAGATCCGATTCCACAAAAAAATAGTCATGCAAGAAGGTCTGATGTGTCCTAAATCCAAAAGTCTTTCCATCAGTCTAGAGCCAGCTCAGGTGTCCTCCTCGTCATCTGAAAACTGCTCAAAAATTACTAGGTCAGACCCGAAATAGCCCTAGTGTTGCTTTTAAGTGGAATGGATGGGTAAGGTGGAAAAGGTTTTTTTTCAGGTGCATTTATACTCTACAATCACCAAAGCACAGTAAAGTTTGTGCATATAATAATCAGGATATCATTTTTAGTATTGTTAGCAAAGTGATAGAATGTTTTATCTGACAAACAATAATTATTAAAAAGATCAGAATAAATACCGAATTTATTTTAAATATTTTTAGTCTCTATAACGTAGAATTTTTTTTTAAAGTATAAAGTTGTGCGTTTTTTCGGGGAAATTATTTAGATACAAATCACATACTGATTGAATATGAATATTTTTCAATCTTATTTCCATATAAACTGGTAATTTAAATTTAAAAAAAGAAGAAAATCCTTAATATACTTAGTTTAACATGTTATTCAAAACCATCTGCTGTATTACAGTTCAATTTCACAGTTTATCTATCATTACTTGTGTTTTTAAACTAACACTCAGTTTCACCATGGTGAAATTCGGTCCGAAATGGCGCTGTATGACATTGTAACCATGAAAGTGAAAGTTATTTATAAAAAAATATATACTTTTCTGAGCAAAATTGCGGGGTTTTTTTTCAGGAACTACATCTATATAGATAAAATATAAATATATAGATAAAATAAAAGCAAAAAGAACGACTCGAACTGAGGACCCGTTCTAACCACTATACTGTCCAGCTGAAACTTCAATGTGGAAATTGAATGTTCTTATTCTAATAACTAACAGTAAAAAAAGGTTTTTCCTTTGTAAATAAAATATCGTGTTTTCAGGAGAGACACATATATAGATAAATTTAAAACGCAAAACCTTTTCTAAATCTAAAATTTGATCCAGACACTATATTATATATATATATATATATATATATATATATAGTGTGTGTGTGTGTGTGCGCGTGTGTGTGTGCGTGCGTGCGTGTGTGTAATATAATCCATTATTAATTTTGAATTGAAAACAACTTGCAGAATCTTGGCCAAAAATCATCACGAAAAGAGCACATATTGACTTTCTATTTCGTTTTTATTCCGTCTCGAGAAGCGCACTGCGCAACACAACAAAAAGAGAAGGATTACAAGGCTTAAAAAGGAATTGAATAGTTATTTCTCGTCTTATATACTATGATATTCTCATAAATCACACACGTGTTGATTTCTGATCGGAATTCTTCTACATTTGACCTTGACAAGAGAAACAGGGTCTTTTTAAAATAATATATTTTATATGAAGGATTTATTATTCGTCGAAGGAATCCTCCAAAAGAATATTTACGCCAGTGATTTATTATCCATCCACTTGGCACGTTTAGTAATTAGGCATTATCTTTATAATACTTTATTGGATTGATTAAATAGAAAAGGGGGAATTTATCAGTAAATAACAACAATTTGGTACTTAAGAACATTAAAAATTAGTGCTTAAAATATCATTACATACATATATATATAATGAAGTCTCCTGAAAGCGTCTATATGCTGGAACAACAAAAATTCGAGAAATAGTTGCAACGTTAGTCTTATAAGCCAGATAATAGCCTTCGAGCGGAAGGGTCCCTTTTGCTTGATCGGTATGTTACTCCGCTACAGGCCCAAACGTCGCAGGTTCGTACCATGACCTTTAATCGGTACATTGGTGACCGTGACAACGCAACCTTCTGCTACATTCATGGCGCCATCTACCCGCAGTAAAATCGTCAGATTCCCTTGACGAAAGCTAAAAGCAAAACAACGAACAAAAAATCGTCAGACCCACATGACGAGCAAGCAGCAACTCGCCATAACACTTGGCACAATACAAAAAATCGTTCGCTTCTTCGCCGACTCACTGGTGGGGAAGCACTGTAGCGTTAGCCTTATAAGCCAGATAATATCCTTCGAGCAGAAGGGTCCCTTTTGCTTGATCGGTATGTTACTCGGCTACAGGCCCAAACGTCGCAGGTTCGTACCGCGACCTTCAATCGCTACATAGTTAACAGATATTGGAGATATTTATACCTTTTTGTGGAGCATTTATAGGAAAAGGTTTTAGTACATTAAAATCATTATATTCTCATTAATCAAATACGTGTAGATTTCCCGAAAGAAATTTTTATACGCATCTACTTGATGTTGATCTTTAGATAAGGGAAACGGAGGGTTCAATTCAGATATCATCCTCATCATCTGCCAGCGGTTCAAAATTACGAAGTCTATCCCATAATATCCCTAGTGTTGATTTACAACGGGAGATAAAAGTATAACTAAACTAAACTAATTCAATTCTAAAATTTTGGACCTGGCATTTCGTGAAATGACTTTGAATGATCATGTTAAGGCGCAGCGGAAAGTACAAAATTTTTTCGAAACATTTTTTTAAAACTTTTTTTTAAAAATTTTGATGTCGGCAAGTCAGAATGGGAGGAGTGAATAATTAACGTTATAATCTGTGGCAACATTAACCGGTTTTTGATTTCATTAAATGCTAATGTGGTATTTAATGAAAGAAACCTTCCATTATGTAGGAGCCATTTTCATTTTAAGTTTCTGCATAGATTAGCCTTCCAAAGAGATTCTTATTTTTGTTCATATTTCAGAAAAGTCTTGATGAGTAATAAATCTTTTCTTTTATTTTATTTTCCTACGGCATCAAATTTTTGCTCAATTAAATGAAAATGCTCTAACTCTACGACAGCTTCAACATCTTGAAAAAGTGAACAGACCAAGAAAACCATTAGAAACATTGGCATCATTCAAACTATCACTCCGACATTCATTGAAACTCAAAAAAAGCACAATAGATGGCAGCACGTACAAAGAGAATTCCAAAAAATGATAATATGTGTCGTCTCGTAATCGTTCTAGTATATGTTGCAGTATGCGGAAAATATAATAAAGGCAAGAAATTCGAACCGAAGATTTTGACGATTATTGTGTTCGTGAAATTTTGATTCGAATTCAAAATTTAAAACATTCTTCCTTCTAAAAACAAAAATTTTGAAAATAATCGTCTATTTGTCTGTGGCAAAGAAAACTCAAAAATTAATTGAGTTAGACAATTAAAATTTGTTCTACTGTCTTTATTTTAAATTTGAAAGCTTCTGGCAAATTTTCAATAAAATCTGTAGAAACAAAGTCTGTTTTGTCTGGATATTCGAATGTAAGTTAACAGGATAGTTACAAAACAAAGAGAACTAAATAGATAAAATTTCTATTAATCTGGAATTAACACCTGTAGTGTAGATAATGATAGTGATTGTTGCCAAATTTGCCACAGTTGCCAAATTTTGAGCCAAACCCAATACATATTGATTGTCTGTCCGTTCTTTCAAAAACAAATAAAAGCAATAAATGTTAAAAAAATTTTGTGTTAAATTTGTTTCGGTTGTTTGTGAAAAACTTATCTAAAATAGAAATTCGACTTTTCGATGCTATTTAACTCCTGCCAACGATTGATCACCAAATAAGTCGCCAAGGATTGCAGGATAGATTCTGAAAAAATTCTTAATTCGCGCCAAAAGTTATTATTTTGTAACTATGCATTATACGTCAATTCAATGTAAGGTACTCTCTGGTAAGACAAATTTGTTTAAGTTTCTGTGAGAAAGTTTCTGGGAGACCACTCCCACAGATTTCTTTGACATTCAGTGAAAAAATTTGGACATGTGAAACCTAATTAATATTTTCAGAGAGGAAAATTTAATCATATGAGATTATCAACAAAAATTGGTCATTCATGAGAATTGAGATTAAATGATGACTGGATCAAAAATATAATGACATAATTCTTTTTTTTAAGAATATGTCAATTCAAATTAATTCTTCCGTGGATTTAATTTGAATCTTATCGAAACAAAAAGAAATTTTCATTAGCTTACCATTGTCTCAAAAATGTACTCGAAAATCTCAAATATATACTTATTTGTTCACCAAAAATTGAATAAAAATAAATTTTGATAACTTAAGCATGATAATATGATTTATATGGATATAATAACCGTTAATTTCTCGTCTAATTTTAATTGTTGTTTAAATAAATAAGTTCTAAATTAAACATATTGTTACAAGCGGACGAGCGCCTTAAAACTCCCCAAAGATGGCGACATTTGACGAGGAGCTTAGCGCCGGCTTGGTTGGCTTGGTGAAAGGAATAGTCTAGTAGCCGCTGGATCGCTCGCGGTGTTTTGAGAAGTTTCGAGGCACGTGCTTTCTCGGCTATATAAGGGACGAGAAGCCATAGTTACAGGGTTAGTTGAGAGTTTTTCCCCTCTCGGAAGAGAAGCGTCCCGCTGGACTAGCGGAATACTGTTCTTGCTTATTAGTGAGCTGTGTTTACGTTTGCTGTTAACTTTGTATTATTGAGCTCGCTTTAATTTACTGTTTACTGTGCTATACGATAGCTGTTTTGCAGTCTGTTTTATTGTGCGTAAGACTGGCATTTACGCTGTAAGTGACTGTTGACTGCTGGATTGTTTTTATCTGAAGTTTTACTTTATCACGTCATCCTGTAAATAGCTGTAAAAAATTTGTTTGTGCTGCCCTTAAGTAAAGTCCATTCAATCCGAATCCGCTACGCTAAAACGTAATAATATTAAATTATTATTAATTTTGTATTTATAATATATTGCATACTGAATATTTATTTGGTCAGATTATATTTCACTAGATAGTTCTCGTAGAACAATATTTCTTTTTATTTTGCATTAGATTGAAATTTATCATTTCTATATAACTTATAATGCTTTTATTTATAAGTAAAAAATCCTTAATTAATATTTTTGATTTAAAAAATAATTTTACTGAAGTTGCTTTTCTTAAGATATAAATATTAAAAAATAAATCAACACATATATTCTAAGAAATTAAGTTAAGATTAGTAATTATTGTAGCATTCTGAGTAAATATAACGTATTGAAATGTGAATCTACATTGGCTAATTATTGAAATAAGTGTCTCATAAAATGTATCTCCTAGGATTTCCAAATATCTAAATCAAAAACTGGCTTTAACTTCTGTACACGAAGAAACAAACTTCGCTAAGATAATTCAAACATAACGAGATTTGCGATCAATGTTATTATAGATAAAACAATTGCTATTGTTTTTTAAGTGTTTTTTTTTCAATTTTTAAGATGTAATTCCATAATTTTTTTATTATCTCAAATACAAAATGAATAAAAAACACAGTTTTATAAAAAATATTTTATATAAACATTTTTATTAAGACACAATTTGAATAGTTATCAAAAAAATCAAAAGGACAAATTTGGATTATATGAATAAATACAGCCGTAGTAAGTTGTATTATATAATAGGGAATCATCTGATTAAAAGCAGAACAATTCAATCTTGGAGCTGAAAAAGAAAAAGATTATTAAATATGCGCTATAGGTGACAATAACAACTAAACATTCATTATACACTCTATAAAAAAACAATTGACGCACAAAGAAGGAGTTGTCCGATTGAGACAAAAATTGGTGGATAGGAAGACAATGTACAGAATAAAAAAATTATTAAAATCTTAGAACAATTGAATAACTTATTTCAGAGTTACAGTAACAAGTTCAATAAGGTGTTGACCCGCCTCTAGCCTGGATACAAGCTGCCACATGGCGTGGCATAGACCAATGAAGCTTCCGGATGGTTTCCTGGGGTATGTCCTGCCACATTCTCTCCAATTATCGAACGAGGTCATCAACGATGCAATCTCCTTCCCATCATATCCCAGACATGATCGATGGGAGAGGGATCTGGAGATCTGGAAGGCCAGGGAAGTGTTTTACAAGCTTTCAGACAGTTCATTACAACATGCTCCGTATATCATGTGGCATTGTCCTGCTGAAAAACCTGCCAAGGGAACTGCAAAAGGAAAGGTAAAAAACAGGTCTTAGGATGTCTCCGACGTATCACTGTGTAGTAACTGTACCTCTAATAGCGACCAAAGGCGTCTGGCTATCAAAGGAACGGGCACCCCAGACCATAATGCCTTGTTGAGGGCCGGTGTGGTTCACCATTGTGACGGTATTAACGGTTAGCGCTTGACCCGAACTCCCATTCTTATGGTTAGTAGCCGAATAGCATGCCGATCAAGCAAAAGGGACCCTTCAACTCGAGAGATGTTATATGGCTTTTATAGAATTCACCCCAAGTTGGGCTATTTCTCTCCCTCTGAACTCCCCGAGTTGCTTATCATTGTTGTACTGCTGAGCTCTGCCGTTTGTTAAAGTTGCTGCTGTTTATTGCTGATGTTCGCCTCGGTTGTATCTGTGCCTTCGAGTAATAAATTGGGTTATATATAATCGAGGTCAGATGACTGTTTTGTACTATGTTACTAATTGGAAATGTATAACACTGTGTATGTATTACGTCATACGCTGTGTTATATCCTCCCATTGTGATAAGCGCGTTCGAGTTTTAGCGAAATTTTGAATTACCGTAGCAATAGTAAAGAGTGTTCGAAAATTAACACAATATTTCAATTTGTGTTAATTATCATAATTCGTGCAGTAGTGAGGTTAATATATCATAATTCGCGCAGTAGTGAAGTGCTGGCAACCCTATGAAAATCCCATTTGACAGTTTTTAATTTAGGGTTAGTGAAAATGACACGATAGAATAACGCATGTTTGTACATAACACTTTTTTCTTCTTTAAATTGTTACATTTTTATTGAATTGTAAAGAACACAGAGTTAAGTATGGCATAAAAAAATAAGAAAAATATCTTTCGCTGATTTGCTAGCACATACACATTCTTTCATCGAAATTTTCCAAAAACCGTTTTGCATAAATGTGGCTGAGTTTCATTGATGCAGCTTTGAATTTCCTTCTTCATTTCACGAATTCTCTTGCACTTGTTGGCACAGACTTTTAACTTCAAATCATCCCATAAAAATAAATTCAATGGTGTTAAATCATGCGATCTAAGAGGTCAATCTTCAAATTTCGGAAATGTGGCCGCCACACTTTCATTGTTTGTTGAAATATTGTTGAACAATTCAAGCACGTTGTTCTATTTTGTAACATAATATTTTTGCTAACCCTAAACTATCAGCTGTAAATTGTTTTTAATAGGGTTACCAACGCTTGAATGCACGAATGCTGGTGAATTTCAAATTTTGAGTTAATTTTAGGACATACTTTTTTCTTAGCGTTAAAATATAAAGTAAATTGTATTTTTAAATGAATTAATTATATTAGAATTCTTCGTGACATTTAATTCATCAAGAATGTTCGTTAAGTTAATAACAAAGCCTAACTAAAGTATTAATAAATCAGAATAACGATAACGAAATTGAAAGCTAGCACATGTACGAATCATCATATTCTATAGCTTAAAAACATTTCAGTTTAGAAGCTCATGGTTTGAAGTTGACTTTAAAATAATGGTACTGTATTGTACTGTGCACTGAAAAAACAGAATTCTTCATCTGTGGAATTAACAGCGTAAATTGAATTTCGACTTTTGATCAAGAAAATGTTTTAAAGATGAAGGAATGACATATAAGTGTCCTTATATTTCTTACGATAATTCTAGTATCTGTATCCCGAATTGAAATTTATTAATCTGATCATATCAGTTTAGCTAGTTTCAGATTTATAACAACACAAAGGTATTAAATCAAGCAAAAATAATAATCAGAAAACGTTCGAAATACGTAAGTTCTATGTAAATTTGAAGTAAATAAATCCATTTTTTAATGCCTTAATGGATAGTAAAGATACATGAGAGAATAGCGGTTGCATTTATCTAAATAAAACAACTTTGTTAAATTATTTCAGAAAATTTCAGTTATAGAAAACCGTATAAAGATTTCTTAAAATTTTTTTAAAGCAACAACTATAATTTACTAGCCAGCTGATAATTTTAAGGCTTAGTTTTAAGACATATTTTCAAAGATAATAATTTTACCACCCAAAAGACCACTCCATAATGATCCTGTCTTTTAAAACTACAGGAGTCATTATTCAGATTCGCCTTAAATAACTAATATCTTACACTACACAAAAATATTTAAAAAAGCAATTACACACTTTTTAATTAACTAAAAAATACTCGATATTTTCTTTTTGTCTTTCAACAGATTGTTATTTATTATTAATTATTAAGTCAAGTTATTAATTATTAATTATTAATTTAAGTTATTAATTATTAATTATTAAGTTATTAATTATTAAGTTATTATTATTAATTATTAATTAAGTAATTATTAATTTAAGAATCTGCAACAAATAATGGAATTAATCTAAGATAATAAAGAATATTTTTTTATACTAAGCAATTTAAGCAATAAAAATTTTATACCTACAAATTTTATTTATACTGGTGACACAAGGTTTCAGCAGCAAGCTTAGCGTTGTTTTCCATCAAAATCTTCCATTTATCTGAGTTTATAATGTCTTGAATATATCTAAGTATGTAATCCTGCACTGCAGATTTCATATCGCCATCACCATGAAAGTCAGACAGCAACAAGACTTCACAAGCGTTGCTCGGAGAGAGATTGTTCTTTAAGTACGAAGAACATAAGTTCTTCAAACTTAATATGGCATATTTATCAGCCGCTGCATACAAGTCAGATGCTATTTCCCATGTTAGATCCTCCAAATGTGAAGTATAAATGAACGAAAGCATTCGATTAATCGTATCATCGCTCAAATCATCGATATCGACACAACTACTATATTTTTCTTTCATGTCGCTCGAAAACATTGCTTTAAACACAGACGAAGAAGCACTCAGAACAACCTTGTGGGCAGGATATGCATTTGTACTTGTCTTTAATTTGACATCACAAAGAAAACTCTCATCGTGCAAGGATTTTAAATTATCGATCAAAGTACGGGAAAAGGGATCCCAGATTTCTTTACTTATATTGACAGCATCAGAAATTTCCTTTTTCATCCCAGTACAACCTTGTCGGATTTCTTCAATTTCTTCTAACACAATATCCTTAGAAAAGGTCCAATCCCAATGCAATGACAAGACATCATTTGGAAGATATACGCTTTTCTTTGCCTTTAGTTGCTGTCTTGTAAATAAGAATGAAAATTTTTTGCACTTATTTTGAGCGTCAAACCAAAATTCATCTCGGTTGCATCGTATTTTATTTCCGTGTGCATCAACAAGATAGAGGCATAGTGTGGAAAACTTAATAGATTGGTCTTGAATAACAAATTCGAAGTGAATAATTTCTTCGCTACTTAGACCTCCAGTCACGGTGAGGTCTAAAGAAGTTAACTGTTTATTGTTCACTAACGGTTTTAGCGCATAGTTATATTTTTTGTCAACTTCAAGGGCAGAAAAGTTTTCTATTTCCCACAAGAAAGACCTCTTCTCAACTCCTATACGGGTGCGAGCAGAACAATAAATGTCTTGACGCAACTCTCCGACGCATTTCCGCATTTTACAACGTACCGTCAAAGTGTCTTGAGGCAAAAATACCGATCTGTCGGTTAAAAACACATCTTCCCGCTTCGCAAACATATCAAGTCCATACCCTGTACCTTTAGGTATAGTATATTTCGGTACATCGAAAGATTCCAGTACAGAGCCATCATTTGAGACAAAATGAAGTTCATACTGTATCTCAAGATCGGTCTCACCCTTGCTGTTGATATCCTTGTAAAGGAAAAAGCCAATGTAATCACCGATTTCTTTCCCTCTAGGATACAATCCCAATGTCCACATCGTCCCTTCTAACTCGTCCATTTCAAATGGTGGGCTTATAATTAATTCGCCTTTCTTTTGTACACAATAGCTGATATTTTCTAATTTCCAAATAAAAGTAAAGCTTTTCCTTCCAACTTCATTGAATGACATTTTTTCACCGTGCTTTTGTCAGGAGTGAGATAAAAAGAAACAGTTTTGAACGTTCAGTACCACAACAATGGCGTTCACTGAAACTCCTTCAATGGAATCTCAACTGAGCTTCTCGACATTGATAATGAAAGACATGATAAGGTTCACAATCACATGCCCTTCCCACAATCGAATCAAAACCAATGATTTTCTTCCTCGTGTTTTAATATATATAAAGCTGATAGGCTTCAATGAAAATCAAAGATAACTTCGTTACAAAATTGAAATTTCTTAAATTTTATTTAACTTAATGTATTTACCACATTTTTTAACTGGATGGAATTTTAAGTACATAACGATTCAATTTTTTAATCGGTTTTGTGGTACTAGTACTTTTTTTGACGTATTTGTGCTTTGTATTTCGTTCTCTGATGTATTTTCAATGATAATACATTATTTCAAAAATTTTTAAAAAATAACTATCAATTAATCAATTAAATTTTGATTCCACATATGTTTTGTATCATGTCATAGTGGATTTTAGAAGAAAATGGATTTAATACTTCAGCAAAGTCATAAGGATGAATTAAAAAATAGAAATATCTGAATTTAAAATAGAAATTATGATTTTTAGTATATAAATAAATCTATTGAAAATTTTGCTTTTTTTGAAAAAGCAATGTTTTAAATACTTTTTAATATTTTTAATTACACTTTTTTAATACTTAAAAATATTTATTCAATTTTGTATACTGTAGATATACAGCGTGTTTCAGTGAACCGTTTCAGAACTTCTAGGAGGGGTAGGGTACATCCTCACAACTCGAAATCATATAGCAATATGGGGTCGGAAATGCTTTCCTGAAGCGGTGTTGTACACAGAAGCACCATAAAGAAAAGAGACCGTAAATGAGAAATCGTTTTAATAATACATGAAAAGAAGCAAATGGCACATGGATTTAAAGTAAGTGTTCGAAGTTTCTTCCACGTACTACAATGAACGCCCCACATCTCCGACGCATGGACATTCGAACATTCTGGAATACTCCAGTTATATCTCGAATCTCTCCGGTAGCTACTGTGATTCTTGCAACGAGCTCCTCAGCAATGTCAACAGGGGTGTTATAAACCAGCGATTTCATATGACTCCAGAAATAAAAATCAAGACATGATAAGTCGGGTGACCGAGAAGGCAAACGCACAGGACCCCCACGTTCGATCCACCATTGACCAAATGTGACATCTAGGTAGTTACGAACATCTCCGCTATAATGGGCGGGGGCTCCATCGTGTTGGAACCACATTGTCTGTTGAAATCTGTTCACCTCTCAAAAGTTGTGGCAATACTTGCTGCAGAAAGAGCAAGTACGTTGTTCCGGTTAGTCGACCTGGTAACAGGAACGATCCGATGAGGTGATCTCCCACAATACCGGCCCATACGTTGACCGAATATCGATTCTGTGCTGCTCGAGGTCATATTGTATGTTCTCTACCACACAGATATGGTCGTAATGCGTGTTGAAAACCCCTTCCCTTGTGAATGATGCCTCATCGGAAAACAACACTTCAGCAGGAAAAAGGGGATTTGTAGCACATTTTCCCAGGTACCACTGTGTGAAAGCAATACGAGGTACATAATCCTCCGGTTTGTGTGTCTGAACACGCTTCACGTGAAACGGGTGCATGTCTTCTGCTCGGAGAATCCTCCAGACGCTGCAATGGGAAACCTCGACTACGTTTGCTACACTTTCTTTACTCGTTCTTGGATTCCCCTGTATATGCTGCAGCACATTCTTTTCGAAGTGCGCAGTTTGTGTTGTTCTTACCCTGTCCCTGTGAGCTCTTTCTAATGAACCTGTCTCAGCTGCTCTCTGGTGCAGTCTTGAAAAGAAATCATGACTCGGAATATGCCTCGTCGAATATCGTTCCACGTACAAACGCTGTGCGGCTGGTCCATTACAATTTGCAGCACCGTATGCCAAATCCATATCGGCTAACTCTACGATAGTGTAATCATCCATCCCACTAACTTGGCGTTCTGGTGCGAAATGAAGATTCACTGCACGAAAGCTCGGACTTTTCGTACAACGCCCTCTACCGCTTCAGGAAAGCATTTCTGACTGCCCGTGAGTATATGATTTTGGTTCGTCAGGATGTACTCTACTCCTCCTAGAAGTTCTGAAACGGTTCACTGAAACACCCTGTATATAATGCAATTGCAGCCAGATCTTAATTTTTAGGATTCAAATTTTAGAAAAAGCATAAATTAATAAATATAATTTTTTCATTTGGAAGCCGGGGATTTTTCGCATTGTCTTTACCACATCAAATACGATTCATTTGTATTTGAACAAAAATTTGCATCTATGGAATTAGAAAAAAAAATCGGCATAAAAAGTATTCATGTTAATACTTATTCAAAAATTTAATTGCTTCAATTAATAAATTTTTAAAGTATCTCATAAAATGAATTGAATTATGAAAATAATAAGTTTTGGGGGTCATTAATATTCATTTTAAAACCATGCATCCCCCCCCAAAGCCATGAATAAATCAAGTGTTCGCAATTTTTTTCTGAGTCTCCCTATAGGCATTTTATGCAATGTATTGTAATTAAAAAAATCAATTATACATTTTAGACACTTTTATGAGAACCGATTGAAATAAAAATTTGATAATAAGATTTAAAAAAACAGAATAAGATATATAAAACAATAAATATATAACAAACTAGTTAAGTTAGATGAGGAACTGAAAGGGTAGTGTAATTCGTTAATTAGATTATGCTTAACAATGCATTATTATATTGTCCAGCAACATTGATCACTTTAATCTATTCTTAACAGATGTTACATGAATTTAGAAGCAAGTCTCAAATTGTAGTACTCGTTAAATTTATTTAGAAACGTATTTAGCGGTTTATTATTATTGTTACAAAACGTTGCTGCGAATGAATGCAAAATTTGATTCGAAAATTTTGGACCATTTGATTTTAATAACATGGTTTCTTTTTCTTCTTTTTTTTTAAAGCTCAAGATCCTTTTCTTATAGCTTGGTGTATTGCAGGTTGGATATTTTGAACAGTCGAGTGCTGTTGATGATATTATTTTCATAATTATTTTCAATGCAGATGTTACATGAATTTAGAATTAATATTATGAATTAATTTATTAATCTTAAACAAATTCTGATTCGGTTTGGTATATGCTATAGGGTAAAGAATTTTAGAGAAAACTTATTTACATTTTCTGTTCAAATTACAATATTGAATCGAAAATATTAATGACTAAAAGTTAGAAAATGTTTATAATCATGTCAGAACATGATGCTGTTTTCGGGATGAGGTTTTTGGCGGCAACAAAATTACGTAGACGAAAAGTAATAATTTTATTATCTACAAGATTATCTCAAAAAATGAGCTTTTAATAACGCGTTGTTATTGCATTTACAAAAGCTCTGGATAAAAAAAATAAGTGAATGACTCCAGCAAATAAAACCTAGAAAAATGTCATTTTGAGTACGTGATTATATGAAATGAAATAAATAGGGAAAGGGATTTTTTTTTTCAAATAATAAAAGCGGAACAAAGTTTTTATGATCGTTAGCAATACTAAAGTGACTCATTCAATGAAACAATGAAAATGAATGAAAATATAATTTAACTCGCACGAGCACGTGGTGCTTGACCATTCAAGAAATGATGTTGTCACGTGATACATTGAAATGTGCATAGCAGATTTCATTTCAATCTTTATTTTGTTCTTTCATTTCGAATTATTACCTCTAAATGGAGAAAAATCCGTTGATTGACAGACAATGAATTCCTGAATGATTTTGGTTCGAAATTCTAATGAAATCTTCAGTTTTGATGATGGAATTATGCATAAAATCCTATGCTTTTCACTCTTCGCATTTTTTACCAATACAGCCATTACATACTGTTACGAAAATCACCGATTTTGCTTGTAGTGAGAGAGAAGGCCTCAGTGGTTAACAATAACAATGTTTATTTGACTCTAACCAGAGACCAACAAGTAATTTGCAAGCCTTTTCTAAAAGAAACACATTTGTTAACAAAATGATCTAAATAAAATAAATAATTAAATTTTATGTTATTTGAGTCTATAAATGCTCTGATGAATTACGAGTTTTAAATTTTTAAATAGATGCTCTCATCTGTGAATTATATTTTAAAAAATACTCGTGACGTTAGTATTTTAAAGAAAAAGAGTTGCACGCCATTCAGATAAATCAATCGCTAAGATTCGACCGTCTCAGAGTAATCAATCCTTTCCTAAGGTCTCTCGAGAGTGAGTGGCCTAGATGATTAAAATGTTGATTGTTCTAAGTTTGTAATGTTTAAAAATTAATAAATCGGCTGATTTGATCGCAGAAAATGGAAACGATTATTTACTTATTTGAAAGTTGGTCAAAATATTTTGTAAAATATGACTCCTTAAGATACAAGACTGACTAACATTTAAATTTCATAAATTTTAATCGACATAATTAAAATATTTTTGAAAATGAAAGTAGAAACTGAAATTTTCGAAGAGCCAGTGAAATCTTTGTTGATAAGTACCATGAGGTATTATAAATTATGGAAATTATTCTACATTGCATCAAAGATTACAATGCCAAAAAGTTGTTTTCAGTTCTAATTTTTTAAAGATATGTTTGATTTCATCAAAAATTGTCTTTATATCAATTGCAATTGAACCACTTGATTCAATTTAGTGAGAACTCGCAGGGATGCGAATCTAACGTTATACAACTAACGTTATGCGAATCTAACGTTATACCTGACAATTACAATTATTATAAAAAATTGATCAAAAAATTATACTAGTGTTGAATTTCCCACGCCAATTGAGGATTCAAAGCCAATTGTGACAACTCAAAATGAGTGATTTTTCTACACTAGTTGAGGAACATAATACAGATTAGAAGTTTTTAATATTTTTTATTCCATTTTATTTTAATTCGAAAGTA
>JAOUZG010043444.1:4319729-4332702 GCA_026289955.1 Argiope argentata
GCGGCGAAATTTGTCTTCCTTGGGCTATGACAGCAGAAAACCGACTCCAGTGCCTTTACTGACAGCACGACATCGCCTGCAGCGACTCTCTTGGGCTCCTGAGCATATCGAATGGTCCCTAGACCAGTGGAAAACAGTGGCGTGGTCAGATGAGTCACGATTTCAGTTGTTGCGAGCTGATGGTAGAGTTCGAGTGTGGCGCAGACCCCACGAAGCCATGGACCCAAACTGTCAGCAAGGCACTGTTCAAGCTGGTGGTGGCTGCATAATGGTGTGAGCTGTTTTTACATGGCATGAACTCGATTCTTTGGTGCAACTGAACCGATCATTGACTGGAAATGGTTATGTTCAGCTGCTTGCAGATCACTTGCAGCCATTCATGGTCTTCACGTACCCACAGAACGATGGGATATTTATGGATGACAATGCGTCATGTCACCGGGCCAGAACTGTTCGTGATTGGTTTGAAAAACATTCCGGTCAATTCCAGCGCATGATCTGACCACCTAGATCGCCCGATATGAATCCCATCGAGCATTTGTGGGACATCATCGAAAGGTCCGTTCGTGCCCAAACTCCTGCACCATCCACACTTTCACAATTATGGACGTCTATACAGACAGCATGGCTCAATATTCCTGCAGAGGACTTCCAACGACTTGTGGACTCCATGACACGTCGAGTTGTTGCACTTCGCCGGGCAAAAGAAGGACCGACACGATATTAACAGTCATCCCATGACTTTTGTCACTTCAGTGTATATTCCCAAGGATAAAATGTTCATCATATTTTCCCCATTTCGTTTTGTGTAGTTCTTTCGTTGTGCTCGTCGTTTCCACTTGTGCATAATGCGTTTTTCCCGGGATGCAATAAAGCGAATTTAAAAATCAAAGATCCGTCTATGTTTTCGAAACTACCTCGCGCGCGCGCACGTGTGTGTGTGCGTGTGATATATTAAACTCTAATTTGAATAGTAATTAATTTCCAAAGTTTCGTCTGAATTTAGCTCATAGTAACTTCATTCTAAAATGTTATTTCCTAATTCCTTTCCTCCTTTTCTGTTTAACTTGGTATTTTTCAACTTTCGTTTTGCTTCATCTTTGCTTTAGTAGATCGAAACATCTTTTGCGCTAATAACAACTTCATAATACCACACATCTTATGTCACAGACAAGCCTGCTGACGAAACCATCGATTAAGCCGAGATATAGCGTCTGTTGTTTCAATAGCGTCCTCTATGACCAACAGTAAGTTTTATCTACTCATACATCACATCAATTTTCTAGGGGCAGTCTTCAGTCGTATATTTCATTCACTCCTTTACAGATCGTAAATCAGCGAACGTTCATGTATGATCAACTATCAGTGGTATTGTCTCGACTCGGAGGGCTTTGTGACTTTGATAGATTTATTCATGCTCCAGTCACCATGTACACGGAGGGCCTTCGCTTGGCGGCGTTCGAACTCCTTGTCTAAGGGAGGAAAATCCAATACCCTACTAACCAGGTTATTTTGGTCCAAATTACACATTCGCAGTTTTACTGCCTATACTGACTTTCTCGTTATGTAAAAAAAGAAACATAAGTTATTAGAACATCGCATCTAAGAGACAGCCAAAATTTCCACGTGGTTTCATGAAATGAATCCAGCACAAATGTTACACTTTAAATGGGTGCACTTTCTTTCTGAAAATATTAAGTTGTATTTTTTAATTTCCTAATTTTTAAACTGCACTTTCAATTTTCCTGATTTCTAAACTACATTTTCGAATTTTTTAATTTCTACACAGCATTTTATAGTTTCCGAATTTCTAAACTGCATTTTCTAATTTCTGCATTTCTACAGTGCATTTTCTAGTTTCCTAATTTCTACACTACATTTCTGAATTTCCTAACTTCTAAACTGCATTTTCGAATTTTCTAATTTCCACACTGCATTTTCAAATTTTCTTATTTTTACACTTCATCTTTCTATTTCCTAAACTCTAAATTGCATTTTGGAATTTACGTATTTCTACAATGAATTTTCTAGTTTCCTAATTTCTACACTGCATTTTTGAATTTCCTAATTTCTACACTGCATTTTCGAATTTCCTAATTTCTACACTGGATTTTCAAATTTCCTAATTTTTACACTTCATCTTTCTATTTCCTAAACTCTAAATTGCATTTTGGAATTTACGTATTTCTACAAGGAATTTTCTAGTTTCATAATTTCTATACTGCAGTTTTGAATTTCCTAATTTCTACACTGCATTTTCGAATTTGCTAATTTCTACACTACATTTTCGAATTTCTTAATTTTTAAACAGCATTTTATAATTTCCTAGTTTCTAAACTGCATTTTATTATTTCCCAATTTTTTTTTAAAAAAATTAAATACTTTTCTTCGCAAGCAATTAAAATTCTTTCCAATGAAATGAAACAGATATAACATCATTTTCAATCGCATATCTTACACAACATCGCCTGGCAACGAGCTTGGAGTTGTCCTTTTAATGCAAATACCTATGACACTTATCTTTTTGATAATTAGGAAACAATGCAGTTCGAAGGCCGGAACAAAAACTTTTTGATAAATGTCTTTTAATGCATTTCGTATCTTTCAGCAATCCATAAAATAAAATGTTCGTTGAAAAGTGAGGAGGTGGAGTACTGAATTTGGAATGGATGGGTATCGAAAAAATGCCGGTGTCCTGGTATAGGGGTAGCGTTTCTTCTCCGTGATCGAGGAGTTACGGTTTCGAGTCCTGGTTCGGGCACGGTTGTTCTTTTGTGTTCAATCTGTAAGTTGTGTGAATGAGCCCCCCTGTGACAAGGTGTTATGCAAGCGAATGTGATGAGAGTGTAGCAAAAATCCTACTCTTGGCCCTAGTTGGCGCTACTTCAAAACAAGAGACGCTGATTAGGCTTAAATAGCAAACTACCTCAGCGAGCTTGTCTATGGCAAGTGTCATAAGAAATAACAACAACAATCGCGGAAAATATGCATTTAACTTAATATATTGTTCTTACATTAATACTTCATTCTTGATTTAAATATTCATTTTCATGTTTGGTTTTGTCTTTAGAAATTTTAAACGGTTAAATGATCAAATAAGTTGCTGTGAAATTGAAATGATTTCGCTTAATAAGAATTGAGCGAAAATGATAACGCTTGAAGATTCATACAGTTTTAAAATTTTGAAGATGAAGTTGTTTTAAGATATTCACATGACTTTTATAGATGGTTTTGTTATCATGATCCAAGGAATATTTTTTAAGCTACATTTAGCCTGAAACTATTATATACACGAAGATGATCTCTAACCTGGTCTTATAAGTAATTTTTACTTCAAGTTTAAGGAATGTGATTCTTGAAACAGAAAATTAAATATGGAAAAGACATTTATTCTCCAAAGTTATTTTAAATTTTGTAAAGAAAAAAAAGTAGTCAAGGATTAGTCTCTTATGATCCTAAGGTTTTAAGTAAAATAGCTTCTTAGGGCAGAAAGATGCAACTAAAGGCGTCTTCATACGTCTTTTCTACATAAGTCAATGTGTTTTATTTGTATTGATCCAAAACAAATTTTCTCCTTTGTTGGATTAGAAGCAAAAGAAATTATCATAGAAATATTAAAAAGGATCTCTTCATATTTCTTTTGTCACAGAAATATTGAAAAAGATAACATCTCTTTTATCATAGAAATATTGAAAGGATTCTAAATATCTCTTTTATCATAAAAGTATTGAAAAGATTCTCAATATTTCTTTTATCATAGAAATATTGAAAGGATTCTCAATATTTCTTTTATCATAGAAATATCGAAAAGATTCTCAATATTTCTTTTATCATATAAGTATTGAAAAGATCTCGTCTCAATATTTCTTTTATCATAGAAATATTGAAAGTATACTTAGTATTTATTTTATCATAGAAATATTGAAAAAATCTCTTCTGAATATTAATTTTATCATAGAAATATTGAAAAGAACTCATCTGAATATTAATTTTATCATAGAACTATTGAAAAGATATCTTCTCAATATTTTTTTATCATGGAAATATTGAAAAGATATCTTCTCAATATTTCTTTTATCATAGAAATATTGAAAAGATTCTCCATATTTTTTATATCATAGAAATGTTGAAAGGATGCTCAATATTTCATTTATCATAGTAATATTAAAAGGATTCTCAATATTTCTATCATAGAAATATTGAAAGGTTATCATCTCAATATTTCATTTATCATAGAAATATTGAAAGGATTCTCAATATTTCTACTATCATAATAATATTAAAGAGATTCTCAATATTTCTATCATAGAAATATCGAAAGGATCTCATCTGAATATTTCATGTATCATAGAAATATTGAAAGGATCTCTTCTCAATATTTCTTTTATCCTATGAAATATTAAAAAAAAATCCATTAGTTTTGTGATTTCAGAAGTGGTTGAAAAAGACATTGTCTGTTTGAAATGCCTGGGATTGCAACAATTTAAAAGCAGCTTCATTGCAGCTCCACATTGAGAAATGGAAGAAGTACAGAATTGGAAAACAATGAAAACTCCCCAATATATTCTTCACCGTAAGAGCAACAGTTAAATGATATTGTAGTGGCTATATAATTCTATTTCCTTCCCTTTTGTTATAACAGTTGGCGTTGTATTATCAAAATGAAGGTATATTTCCCATTATCCTTCTTGGGGATCATGATTTGATTGTATTTACGTGTTCATGAAAGCTTTGCGTTGCGGAATGTGGAACTTAGAAAATAATTAAACAATGTTCATGAAACTCGTCTATTATTTTCATCTACCTTATAATTAAGCCTACAGCGTCGCGTACTTCTACAATTATTGGTACTTACGTATTAAGTTGTCGAAATTTGTAGCCAGATTTGTAAGCGTCGCCAATGAGCTGCTAAACCTCTAATAATGGTTAACAATCGTCATTATTTTAAAAATTGTGCAAACCTTAACTATCGTCCGCCATTTTGTTGGTTTCTCAGAATATCACTAAGCACTTTTTTTATTCTGATTTTTAGACTCCTTAAAAACGATTAAAATCTGGAATTTGAACGAGTGGGGTACGAAAAGAGAACATTTGGAATCCTATTTGGCAGAATTTATGTGGCGCTGTCTTCATAAGGAAGATAATCTGTTTATAGCCATTCTGAAAGGCATCAAAGAGTTCTGGTCACATAAGTAAATTGGCTCGATGTGGTTGGCGACCGTTGGCACATCGTCGGTCTAATACGTAAGTGCCCAATTATTTTATTAGATGCAACAAAATGCATTATGGCCTCTTTCTAACCCAGTAATGAAATAGCTTATAAATACACTGATAAGTTAAGATGGCATTTCACTATTTCTTCAGATAACATTAGAAATAGAAAAATAATTAGAAAACCATGAGCTTTAAAAAACAGAAAACACTATCGTTTCCCTATAATTTCCGTTGCATATTACTGCAATTGCTAATTTTTTAAAAATTTTTTATACATTTTATTAATAATTTGTATTTCTTTAATAAGGTTTACCTGGAAGAAATATTTAACCCTTCTTTGCATGATGATATAAATTTCTATCATAATATTTAGTCAACAAAAAAAAAGGTACTCAAAACCCTTGTACTGTAAATTTGTTGTTGCTGACAACTTTTTAAGCGACTATTGCGTACAAAAAAAAAACGCAGTTGTCAAAAAATAGCAAACGTCACTGTCAATTACCAGGCCTACAACTTGTCATTCCGCTGTTTGTTGTGACTGGAAGAAATGAGCGAGATTTTAAATTGTTTTATGGAAATTAATTTATTATTAATAATTATTAATTAATTAAATTATCATACAGAATAAAGAAGATTCAGCAAAGAATATTTATTTATTTATTTAGTACTGAGCTAAATATGTGACAACGCATGATGATGTAAATTTCCATCATATTGTTTTTTACATAATACATATTTTTATTTACACCAAGATTTTTTTAAATATTTTTCCTTTAATCTAGAGCATTAATTACATCACCCTGATTTTTTTTAAAAAAGAAAAAATCATGCAAAGAAGGGTTAAAAAGGCATTAACTCGTTTAAATTTAAATTTAAATTATGATAGAAATAATATTACAACCGTATTAAATACTTAGCTGATGAAACTCAGCGTCAAGTGAAATATTTCTTGAGAGATGAAAACAAATGATATTTGGAAATGATATAACCACCATTTTAAATACGATCCTGCAGGTTTTAGTGTTTCTTAGATAAGTTAATTATAATTAATTATAACTACTATTTATTATAGAGAGTAGGTTTTCTTTTCAAACGAAAGATGCAGGATGGGAAGTAAACTCCTTTTGTGATAACTCAATTCATTTCCTGCATCTCTCTTTTGAAAGAGAAACTGCCCAATCAGGATGGAATATGCACGACCGATTCAGCCGGCTCAGTAGCGAAAGAGTTAAAATCAGTTTTTAAAACTTGAATGAAGTTTGGGGATAACTTCTAGAATTAGTGATATAATTAAAAATTAACTCACAAAACATTTTAAAAAGTACATAAACAATTACTGTAAAGCCCTATTTTATTTATTTAGATAACAAAGCAATCCATATTTTATAATAGGCAATGAAATGTTAAGTAGTTGATTATATCCCCAGCTACCCCAAGAGTCTCAATGGGATTATCTAGACGATTCCATAAAATGTAATGGTTTATTTCAAAGGATATTGAATTAAACCGGTACTATGTGCTTTTCTCCGAAGTGCCAATTTAAACAATAATTTTTACTGACCCGTAACTGGAGAAATGAATTTCCTCACGTTGCCAAAGACATAAAGTCAAAAAGACTACAATGGTAATTTCCTTTTTTTATCTTTTGCAAACAGCATTGGAATATATATTGGGAACACAATACAGTCTGGAAATCATGTAGTAACCAAGAAATATTTACAATATTAATATTAATAATGTTGGATGTTATAATATTAAATGCTGGAAAAATGTTATAAAAAAACTGAACAATATTTTAATGAGTATTTACTTCATTTACATATTACAGAATCACACTAGGGTTAATAACTGATTGAGTTTAACAAATAAAAATGAAGAATACAGTGCGGATTGCAATCCGAAATAGCTAGAAACTAACTGCTGTGGTAAACATTTTTGAATCACAGTTTCAGAGACATAATGACTCCATAAATAATAACAGAATCTTTGAAAAAGAATTACCCTGTTATAAGCACATGTTCGTATTTAGACTTTGCCAATATATTGATAAATGAGGAGATGATTGCATTCAGGGATAAAACAATCAAGTAATAATCAAAGTTAATGAACAGCGCGAAGTCATTTTGACTCACATCTCCAGTTACAGCTCAAACAATTCTTGACTTAACACTTTGCTGACCGGTGACGAGTTAACTCGTCTTTTCATGTCCAAACGTTGTTGACCGGTGACGAGTTAACTCGTCATTGCACTTGCATTATCTGTTTCAATTTATAACACCGAGGGCGATATAGAACATTGCAAAAACTTGGCGTATCGTGTTTAGTCTTGTCCGCTCTATAACAGAAAAATTACTTTTCCTAGTATTTACATTTTTATTAGAATTTTAGTAAAATTCCGAAAATTTCAACCATGACGGAACGTATCGGCGAAGAACTTTTTGATGTTCCAATTCAACAAAATTCATTGGAGTTTTTTTAGAACGTTTTACTTTCACATTCAATTACAAAAAAGTAGCCGGTGACATGACATAGTTTCTGTGTAAAATTGCCGGTCACCAAAGTGTTAATAGACCTCAAGCGGCGTAAACTTATTGATAATGTTACTAAATTTACCCAACCCGTAATAATTTCAAAATCAACAGATTATGTGTCTCTGAAACTTATTTCTGGTGAATCAGTATATCATAAAATTTTAGAATTCCCAGAATCAAAAAAAATTAATTAATTAATATTTGGGGCAAAATCTGTTAAACATAATACAGTCCATTTTATCGAAACCGGTCCACTAAGTCATAGAAAACCGAGGAGATCAAATCCAAAACTCTATGAGTAAAAAAAGAATTCGAATGTATGATGAACCAAGATATATGTAGGCCATCTAAATAACCTTGGTCATCTCCACTCCATGCCGTGTCTGTATTGTTTTATTTCTTCTATATAAAAATGAAGTTAGAAATATTTTTTCTTTACAATCGTCAATAATTTTACAAGAATGATTTCCACTTTTACTATTAATAACATTCTCATTATGATAAGAAAACTAATCTCTATAGTATCATTTAGTATGTAATACGTATTTGTACAAAAATATTTCATTTACACAAAAGAAATAAGCTGTATACCTTAAAATGCTACTTGTGAAGGAGACATAAGGTTTCAGCTGCGAGCTTCGCATTAGTTTCCATCAACAGCTTCCATCCTTCAGAGTTTATAATGTCTTTAACATTTTTGAATATGTAATCCTGAACAGATGATTTCAAATCGCCATCTGCGTGAAGGTCAGACAGCAACAAGACTTCACTAGCGTTGCTGGGAGAGAGATTGTCCTTGAGGTAGGAAGAACAGAAACTCTTTAAACTTAAGATTGCATATTTATCAGCAGCAACGTATAAATCTGAAGCACTCTCCCACGTCACATCTTCCATACGGGCGGTGTAGATGTAGATCAGCATTCGATGAATCGTATCATCGCTCAAATCCTCAACATGGACGCAGTTGCTGTCTTTCTCTTTCATGTCGCTCGAAAACATTGCCTTAAATACAGACGAAGAAGCGCTCAGGATAATCTTGTGGGCTGGAAATGTACTGGTACTGGTCTTCAATTTCACATCGCACAGAAAATTCTCATCGTACAAAGATTTCAAACCGTCGTTAAAGGAATAGGTTAAAGACATTGCCTTTTGTTTATTCAAGTTTTCAGCATTAGGAAATTTATCCTCTGAAATGATACACGAATATTCGACGCTCTGTATGTCCTCTAAAATTACTCCGTTGGAAAAGGTCCATTCCCAATGCAATGATAAAATGTCGTCTGTTAGATAGGAACTTTGCATAGACATCAACCTATTCTTCGTGTAAAGGAATTTAAATTCTTTGGATTTTGACGGGTCATAAAACCAAAACTCCTCTTGGTTACATTCTATTCTGTTACCACAGGAACTGATAATAGATAATCGTAGAGTGCAAAACTGAATAGTCTGATCTCGAAGGTAGAGTTCGAAACGAATTATTTCTTCCGAATTTAATCCTCCACTTATAGTGAGATCTATTGACATTAACTGCTCATCGTTCTCAGTTGATTTTACCTGATAAGTCTCCTTTTTTGATGATTCAAAAGAGCTGAAATTGCTCACATTCCACATGAATGATATTTTCTTTGCTCCTATCTGGGTGCAGGCAAGACAATGGATATGTTCTGCCATTTCTCCGACGGCCTTCCATATTCTACAACGAGCAATGAGAGTGCCTTGTGGAAGAAATACTGCTCTTTTCTCGATGAACACTTGCTTTAACAAAGCAAATTTTTGAGATCCATGACCATGACTCTTAGGGAAAACATATTTAAATGCTTCCTTTCGTGTTTCGTTAGGACTGCCTTCTGCGACCAGTTCCAATTCATATTTAATTTCCACAGATTCTGGACCTTTGCTGTCGCCCTCTCTATAAAGGTAAAAGCCGATGTAATTTCCGTATTGCTTCCCTCTTGGATAGAGGCCTAACTTCCATTTCGTTTCCTCAATCGAATGTATCACAAATGCTGGGCTTTTAATGACTGCACCCATCTTTTGCAAACAATAACTGACATTTTCTAATTTCCACGTAAATGTGAAACATTTCTCAGAGAGCGCCATTTAAATGCTTTCGAACAGAACGATAAAGATGCAATGTAAATTCTGAAACACATTAAACAGCGCCGTATCGCAATGGAAGGAGAACTAACTTCCTTTCAGATACAAACTCTCCTCCAATGTACCGGTATGATAACCGCAACAAAACAACTGCTGTACGCACATGCGCAGTGAAGTAAAGAAAGACGAAGAATTTCTTTTGTAAGCTGATAAATGAAAAAAAAAATTGCTGGGTTATGATTAGATAACTGGAAAATTTTTAAATCGAAAGTGGTAGCGTAGTGAAAGGCATTGCGTTTGTTTTGATAAGCAGTTGTCAACAATGACAATTCATTCCTAATTATATATTTTCAAATTTTTGCATTTCGAAATTATAGACGTTTTTTTAATTACTGTAGAGTCTGAAATAAGAAAACCTTTATTAATTTTTAAAGCGCTCGGTACTTACGTATTAGACTTTCTGCCGCCAATGGTTTAGTAACTCATTGGCAATGGATTCAAATTTGGCGATAAACTGTCGATGCCAACGAAACCAACAAAATGGCGCTCGACAATTAAGGTTTGACCAATTTTTAAAATAATGGCGGCTTAGCAACTCATTGTTGATGCCTTCATATTTGGCAATAAAAATAGACGGTCTTATACATAAGTACCAAGTGATCTTCTTAATCATAATATCTTATTAAATATAAAACAATTCTTAAAAACACTGTGTGGAAAAAAGAATTAATACAAATCTATCGTTTGTTTGACAGATACATATATCCCATAAAAAAGGTGGAAAAAGGTATTTATTTCCTTAACTATTGCGAAAAGTAATTTTTCCCTAGTTATTCGATTTCTCTTCAATTCCAGAAGGTAATCAAAAACGTGATGAGTTTTCAAAACTTCAGAAAAGGAATTTTTAGTTAGTAATGTCTTCTTTGTATAAATCAAATGCTAGAATTGTTTTCGTACAGGACTCGTAAGTTTTTTTTTTTTTCGAATGTTTTGATTAGACAGTTCCATTACTACTGGATGGCAACAGATTCGTAGATTAAAAACAAAAAATACCATTAAGTCTTAAATCAATCAATCAATAGTCAATAAATCAAATAAGAAATAAAATTTCTTGAATCATAAAATATTAAAACTACAGTGTATGAACTCACTGAATTGTTCAAATCATGAATTAGAGGACGAACAATTAAATTTTTATAATATGTGAGAACGGCACAAACAAATAACATACAAATAATAAATAAACAATAAAATAAATGTACAAATAATAAACATAATATAGAACCTACAAATTTCTTGAATTATTAAATATTAAAACTACAGTGTATGGAATCACGGAATTGTTCAATTCAATGAATTAGAGGATAAGCAATATATTCTTATAATATGTGAGAACAGTACAAACAAATAACATACAAATAATAAATAACAAATAAACAATAAGATAAACAAAAAAATAATAAACACAACAAACAAACATAGAACCTATAAATTTCTTGAATTATTAAATATTAAAACTACAGTGTATGGACTCAAGGAATTGTTCAATTCAATGAATTAGAGGACAAACAATTATATTTTTATAATATGTGTGAGCGGTCATTATTCATTAATTAGATATAGTATATTCTAATTGGTAGGTTCAGTAAAATAATTTGAAATGCTTTATTTGTTTCAAACATTTTGCCGGCATCCTGGCATAGGGGTAGTTATGATGGAGTTCAAAGGGCAGCACGTTTCCCCCGTGATTTGGGCATCCCGGGTTCGGGTTTGGTTGTTCTTCTGTGCTCTGTCTATGAGATGTTTGAATGCCTCCTCCCTCCCCTCCCCCAGTATGGGATTTTGCAAGCGAATGTGGTGCATGAAGTAGCTAAATCGTACTCTTAACCCTAATTGGAGCTACAATTAAAACAAGAGACGCTCATTCGACTTAAAATGCTACAGCTAATTATCAGCAGGTTTGTAAAGTGCCATGAGTTACAATATTCATCATTTCAGTAGAATCTTTCATAATCAGAAGAGTTTTAAAATTTATATTTAAGAGTAAGGAAAGTATGTAGGATATCCCCGGGAGATATTTTGTTTAACCATCATTTGTGCTTTCATTTTTTTATTTTATCAACACTTGATTGTAGACGTAATTCAAAACGAGAATCGTAAAAGGTTAGATTATTTCCCAGAGGACGATAATTTTAATTAATACAGCATTTCATAACAACGCCATCTATCGAGCTTTTGAAACACTGTCACAATTAATATTCAGGCAGAGGTTTACTAACCACTATACGATAAAGACGTTCCGCGCTTTTCGTTTCCTGCTCGCAAAGCTTCGCGGTAAGACTTTCTGGTTCTTCAATATATCCATGTTTTAATCCATTTAATATTACCCAGTAAATACCCCCCTCCCTCCCTTGTAAAATTTCTCCTTTAACATTAAATAAATTATTTTACTTTTTTATAGAAGTCTCTTCATCATTCGTTTCAATTATTTCAATCTTGGCTTTCGAATTGAACCCATAAATATTTAAAAAAAAAAGAGCTATTAAAATTTTTTGTTTTAATATTGTAGTATTTGCTTATACATAATTGATTTTTTATTTAAAATAAATAGCTTTAAATATGGAATAATCTTTATTCATATAAAAACACAAATATAGATGGTTGCATCAATGGACGCATTGACTTTGTATGTCTAATGAAATTTTGATTAAATGAGGCTTAAAGTTTGTTTTAAGTTTCCAACATGACTAGATTTTTATTTGTTGGTTCATTTTTAAATTTACTTTTTTGCTATATTCATGCAATAGAATGCTTGCTCACTCAAATATGCCGACCCGAATAACGCCATTAATATATTCATGCAATAGAATGCTTGCTCACACTAATGTGTCTATTTAAAGATAGTCATTTTTATATTCATGCAAGATCATGCTTGCTCACACAAATATGTCGACCGGGAGATCGAGATTATTATATCTATGCTAGAGAAGGATTGCTCATACTAATATATCGACCGGAAGATCGAAATTATAATATACATAAAAGAGAATGCTTTCTCACACTAATATATTGACCGGAAGATAGCCATTATTATATCTATGCTAGAGAATGCGTGCTCAAAAAATATGTCC
>JAOUZG010043444.1:4354248-4366446 GCA_026289955.1 Argiope argentata
ATTCGAATAATTTATTATTCGAATAGTTAAGAAGTAATAAAAAAACGTAAAATTCCCAGTCTAAGTTTTTATTATTTGATGTATTTTACATTAATTTAGGATGCATCGAACACCTATTTAACTTTAAGGTAACGAAATTGGGCCTCATTTTTGCGTCAAGTAATAATTACGCTCAGGGCAAATATCTTACGTTTTTCAAACCATGTAAAAATTATTTGTTAATTCAAATGATAAAAATTTTAATTCTAAGCTTCAATGTAATTTTATCCAGAATACATTTTGAGTCCGAATTAACATGTTTCCACCGAATAAACATTATCATTAATTCAGAATATTTATTTGATCTGTTTCATATCAAAACAATTAACTAGAATCTCAATTCTGCATTTTTATAATTAGTTATAGAAGAAATGTTCTATCTTTTCACTCTAATGACGTCATTGTAATCGAGTAACAGAAAAGATAACCATCTGAATAATTTATGCCACGTCGAGTTTCAACTTAATTGATTTGATCTTATGCCCGTCTTATTCGAACAGTTCTCAAGGCGTTTTCAATCTTTTATAAAAATCAATCATAAATGTGTAAAATTAGAAAACTTAGAGAATAATTAAAAGCGAATAATTGCTAAATAATAGTAGAAGAATTGAAGCTTTATTTGGTCGATAAAAATAATGAAAATTTTGAGTTATGCACAAAATTATCAACATACCGTTATTAATAGGTGTTTATCAAACTCGCATTTCATTTTTCCCTATCTCGTTTTCATGCTTCTGATAAGAATTGAAATAATGGATAAGACTATTATCAATTCTTTTCAAAAGAGGCGTAGAAGTTAACAGAGCAGTTGACAACAAAAAATTGAGATTCTTTAGAATTTTCGGAGCGCAGAATTTCCTAAGTCTTTATTTTCATTCTATTCATTATGGCATGTGCATTTGAAAAAAGTGAAAATGACTTTACTTTCATCTGGATTTTAGAAAATTTTGAATATTGTCACCAAGAAACTTGGGAGAGGCTTAAAAGTCCAACCTTCATTGTGGATACAATTGAAAGAACCAAATGGAGTTTAATGATTTATCCAAGGGGATGTGACTCTAATAAATGGATTCCATTATACTTGAGAAGGGAAGAAGACAGCAAAGGACCAGACTCTATTGAAGTTGATTTTGAGTTAGCACTTTTAGCATCGGATGGTTCAGAACTCAAATCACTATGTATACGTAAGCACGCATATCCAAAGAATTATGGATTCGGATTCCCAGAATTTATAGAACGAGAATCTGTATTTGCCAAGAGATCAACGTTTCTTCCACGCCGTACGTTAACAATCAGATGCAGAATGTCGAAGAGCTCTGGAGAAACTAAAAGGAATGGAAAATGCATTGCCCGTACTAGAATCGGCATCGAAGAGAAAAATTTTCGGTGGAAAATACAAAATTTTAATACTTTTCATCCCGGGAAAAAAGTAGTCTTCAAGTTAAAGTCAACATCAGACGATACGCCAATCATGTCCCTCAAACTATCCCTGCGCAAAACTGGAGGTTCCTCTGTCATTTTCATCAAATTCGTTCCTTCGAATAAAAACATTCTATTTTCGACATTTAAATCGTCCCTTGTAGATGCGAAAGGTAATTATGTGGATTGTGGACAACATGAGTTTTGGATCTCACCTACCACTGAAACTGAAGAACATACTTTGTCGTTATCGAAAGATACAGTGATGAAGAATAAATGTCTCTACTTACAGGATAACGTTTTAGTTCTTCATTGTGAGCAAGTATTTTCCACCGGTATTGTGTTTGAAGGAATTGAAAGCACAAGTTATGGATGTCCTGACTCTTTTTTAAGCGACCATGTGGTGGTTCCCGAAAATATCGAAACTACTAGCGTTAAGAAACAAGAATCAGACATTTCTGATCTAAAATCGGATCTCAGTGCCATGTTGCAGGACAATGTCTTCTGCGATGTGAAACTGAATGCAAAAGCAAAAACCTTTCCTGCTCATTGGTTCATTTTGACAGCTAGATCCCCGGTCTTCAGAGCCATGTTCGAAAGTAATATGAAAGAAAAAGTAAAGAATCGTGTTAATATTGTGGATTTGGAGCCAGATACTGTACGCCGTATGCTCCTTTACCTGTACACAGACACCTTGGAAGAATTGCAGTGGGAGGCTGCCTCCGATTTATATGTTGCGGCTGAAAAATATCAGATTTTGACTCTGAATTATAAATGCTCCTCTTTCCTGAAGGACAATCTTAGTTTGACCAATGCATGCGAGATTTTAGTTCTGGCTGATCTGCATCAAGACAAGGAACTGAAATCGTCAGTCCAAAACTTCATCTTGAAAAACGACAAGAGTATCATCAATTCTAGCGAATGGAAACTTTTCATGGAAGCTAATGTGCATTTAGCAGCTGAGACTATGCTTTTAAGATTTAAAGAATAGGTAAATAGATAAATTCGACTATTCTCTGTTAATGTGATTTCTTTTAAATTTCAAATTCTCTAAAAAATGTGTGTGTGTGTGTGCGTGCGTGCGTGTGCTTATTTTGCATTAGGGGTTTGTTCTTTTTCAATGGTTACTCTCAAATCTACCATTGTTATTAGATCTTAGCTCTAAACATAATATTTTAGATTCTGCAAAGGAAACAATCTCTCAGTTGTATTTGATCCATGGGAAGGAAAGTCAGTGTTTTTTCCTTATCTAAATCATGTGTTGAATCTTCAGTATAAGTTTGATGTTAATTCGAAACTGTAAATAACATTTTAATTTTGATGACATCTCTTTAAATATTTGCAATATAAAAATATTATGTTTTTGATTATTGATTACTTACTTAACAGATTATATACATTCAAGCTAACCCAGAAAGATAAATACATTTTTGGGACAGCCTTTAGTAATAAGTGTGAAGTATAATTTTTTTTATCGAAAAGTTTTATAATGTCTTTCGATTTTCACAAAATAACTCTCAATATTACATCATCAGTTAGCGTTAATCTGCCTTAAAAAAAACGTCCGAAATTAATGTTTTATGTAATACCTTTCATTGTGCATATATTAATAATATATTCTAGGGGAAAATTTAGTCCTATTTAGAAGCCTTTTTAGCCTTCAAAATATTTTAAATAAAACAGTTCTTAAAATCTTCACTATCAGTTTTGCTAAACAAAGTGAAAGTCATTCTTACAATACTTAAAATTATTCTCAATGCTTAGGTTTATTTTTCGAATTTCATTTTTTTTTCAATTAATTTCCAAATTTTTATCAATTTAGCTCCAATTAACTTCAATTTTAAATGCATTCTTATTTCCTGATCGAATTCCTACTTTTTATATAAGTGTTTAGTGCACTCTAGAAGACTGATGACGTCAGCATTTTCTCACACTTTGAGAGAAGGATAAAAATTCTGAAAGCTTACAGAATTCTTTTAAAAATAATACTTTTTCTTTTTCTAAGTCTACACTACCAACTTGAAGCTTGTATATTACATATACATATTACTGGGTGTTACAAAAATGACCGGTATGTTTCAAAAATCAATACAAACTAAAGGGACAGCGATAGAAATACACCGTTTGTTGCAATATGCTTGGGACAACAGTAAATTTTCAGACAGACATATTGCAAAATTAGTTACAATTTAGAACAACAGATGGCGCTGCTAGTGATTTGAAAGTCTGTTCTGTTCAGAGATAGCAAGTTTGCTGTGAAAAAAAGGTTTATTTCTTATAACAGATTATTTTTCAGGTGTTGGAATTTCATCGCCTGGAACACAGTATTGTTTCAACAAGACGAAGTTTTACACTGAAATTTAATGTAAATAATTTAAAGAAACTTTTCGTAGTTTCGATTTCTTTTCTAGACGGCACCGCCATCTTTTGGTGAAAATTGTAACTAATTTTGCAAATTGTCTGTCTGAAAATGTACTATTGTCACGAAGCATATTGCAACAAATGGTGTATTTCTATCGCTGCCTATTTAGTTTGTATTGATTTTTGAAACATACCGGTCATTTTTGAAACACCCGATATATACTTATGTAATATTTATTATATTTACATATTATATATATATATTATGTTTACATATTACATCTCAGATAGATAGATATGTATATTGGCACAGTATAATCTGTATATTGGAACTGCCTTTATTTGTTCTGAATAAAATATGAAATCTTGATGAGATCGTTTACAATGTAGAAAGAAATTATAAAAGTTTTACTTTTCTAATACAAGATTCATTGTAGAATTTTATCTTTGGTCCTTTGAATATCCTATTAATACAGTCAAAATATCATTTGTATCCTATATTGTGAGATTAAAAGTCAAAATTGACCAATGTGTTTTCTATTATCACCTGTTTTCATTTCTGAATAGTTTTGTTAGTTAATATGTTTGTTCCCAAGTGCACTTTCTTTACATCTTTTGAGAATTAACAATTTTAATGTACGTATCCACTGTCCCCCCAATGTAAATAGCATTTCTCTTTTCTTATTACTTACTTTTTAATTATTTAATTATTAAAATTATGAATATAATTTGGTTATTTAAAAAATCATTTGCTGATTATTAATTAAGTATCGTTTAGCTTGTTGTTGTATCTGAATTCTAAAAATTAGTTCTTAATACACTTGCAAGTAAATTGTATTATTTATTTTATTTAAATTTCTTTAAAGAACTTATTTGTTAAAATTCATAAATTATTTTTTAAATCTTTTTCGAAGATTATTAAAAATTTTAAATATGAGTGTTACTAATTCATTTACAGGAATTATGTACTGCTTATTTTTATTTATTTATTTATTTGTAATATTAAACTATTAAAACTCACATTTTGTGCTAGCGTAATCACGTTTTCATTTTTTGTATTTCTTTTTCTTGATGTAGCTTTCAGGCACAGAGGTAGCGCGTCTTCCTCGTTATCTGATCATCACGGGTTCGAGTCACGGTTAGGGGAGGGTTGTACTGTGTTTTATTTGTGAGGCGTGTGAATGTACCCCCCCCCCAAAAAAAAAGGGGCTGTGCAAGCGAATGTGATGAGTGTGTAGCTAAAGTCGAACTATTGGCATTAGTTGGCGCTACTTCAAAAACAGGAGACGCTTATTTCGGCTTAAATCCACTGATGCACCAGCGGGTTTGTCGATTTCAAGTGCCATTTGTAACAACAACTATTTTTCCTTGATATGAATTGTTTAAAATCAAATTTATTTTGAGTCTCATCAATTTGCCAATTCTCTTAACTTATTCTTTGTTAATTTTATATTTCATTTCGTTGCTATCCCATTAGAAAACTGATTACGATTTCAACATATACAAAATCAATAAACATTCTAATCCAGGATCAAATTATCACCCATTGTCATTGCTTTGTAACAGAAAAATGTTTGATTGATTGTTTTATTCCGGAAGAGAGTTGATCTTTATGTTTTGGAACAAGAATTTGTTTTAAGGTTGTAGAACATTATTCACTCATTAGTTTAATTATAACTGTATTAATTTAATTTCGTATAGATAACAGATTCGAACATCCAAATTAGGCTCTTTTCTGCCGAGGAGCGAAACTAAAACTTAATAAAAATGCTTAATATCGTCAACACACGATGCAATTTATATTTAATACAGAATGGATAATTTCTTGCAATGTTGGCATCAGCTAATTACGTATCAGAACTGATAACTAAATTTGTATCTGCATGATTAGATGTAATGCCATCAACCAAATTACCTAACATTTTAATAAAATAATTCAAGCCAAATTATCTAACATTTTAGTAGATAATAAAAAATTAATTCAAACGAAATTATCTAACATTTTACTACCATAATAAAAAATCAAATTACCTAAATTTTAATTCAAACCAAATTATTTAACATTTTAATACCATAATAAAAAGTCAAATTACCTACATTTTAATTCAAACCAAATTATCTAACATTTTAATACCATAATAAAAAATCAAATTACCTGCATTTTAATTCAAATCAAATTATCTAACATTTTACTACCAAAATAAAAATATCAAATTACCTAACATTTTAATAACATAATTCAAATCAAATTATCTAACATTTTAGTACCATAATAAAAAAATCAAATTACTACAATTTAATTCAAACCAAATTATCTAACATTTTACTACCATAATAAAAAATCAAATTACCTAACATTTTACTACCAATTATTTCTAGCTACATTTTTCAATAGAAAAAGATAATATCTTTCAAGTTAAAACAGTTGCAAAGCAAAAGATAAAAATGACTATTGTGCGAAAACGCTTTAAAAGTTTTAATTACAGAATTTTTTAAAACCTAAAATGTGAAGATTTAAATGGAAGACCTGAAACCTGCATTATACTGAATTGCTTTGAATATTAACGCATTATAAATGTGTTATATTTATTAACAGCCATACATGAAATAAAAAACTGATAAATAAATAATTTAATGAAATGAATCTAGTTAAAAATACGGCCAATACACAAAGCACTAATATACTTAGATTTAGTGTTTAGATGCTACAAACGAATTCGAGCTATTCTAATTTTAATATAAAATAAATTAGACAACTTTAAACGAATAATAAAAGGCCCCAATACTAAATTTGCTTTATTCAGTATGTTCAATTGATTTGCGATTTATTGATATCCAATTTCCTCTTAAAACAATTTAATTGTAACTTTTATTTTGCATACCTATAATGACATTCAGGACATTTTTTATTTTAACCTAATAATGTCAATGTTATGGGGCAAAATGTTATCAATTTTTTAGAAACATGTGCTGTTTTCAGTTTTAATGTAATTAATTATATTTAAAACAAATTTGCGTTCAAATTATTTTAAATCATAATGAGAGTACAGTCTTTTGTGTCATTAAAGTATTGTTCTAAAGCAACACCATGTATGTTTTGGGAAGGACCTCGTAATTTTGAACCACGGTTAGATGACGAGGACGGAACCTGAGCTGGCACCTCATTCTCCATCACAGCTAGAGGACGTTTCACCTTGAAGGGATTTAACGTGCAATTGACCCCCTTGCAAGACGGTGGAATCGGGTCTTAAACCTGGAACCCTACGGCACATGAGCCGAGCCCTTACTACCAGGCCACCGCAACTCCAATATTAATACAGAATAATTGCTAAATAACAAATTAAGATGACCAGGAACCTTTAAGGTCACATTCTTGGAATTTTCACCTTACCAATTTGAAATTTTACAGCCATTAAGAGTAACTCTATAGGAGGTGACACACAAAATTTTAAAGCATTATATTAATTTATTTAAAAGTTAGGGGGTTAACGTAATATTTAAAAGTGATAAATAACTTCAATAAAAAATGCTCCAGACGCTCCAAATTCGTTCGAAAGAGCTCCAATTTTTATTATTACTTTCTCTAACCCCTTTGAAACCAAAGTTGGGATTAATTTTGAAGTTTGAGTACGAAATATTAAAATTAACCAATGTAATAACTCAAAACTGCTTAAACTTTTTTTAATCGGTAATTTTAAGGTATTTTATTGGTTAATTTTGATATTTCGATCTCAAACTTCAAAATTAATCCCAACTTTGGTTTCAAAGGGGTTAGAGAAAGTAATAATAAAAATTGGAGTGATTTCGAACAAATTTGGAGCACCTGGAACATTTTGCATTGACGTTATTTATCACTATTTAATATTATATCAACCCCCCAACTCATAAATAAATTAATATAATGCTTTAAAAGTTTGTGTGCCATCTCCTATAGTGTTACTCTTAATGTCTGTAAAGTTTCAAATTGCTAAGGTGAAAATTGCAAAAAGTAATTTTAAAAGTGTCTGGTCGCCTTAAGAATAGGAAATTAAATAATGATTTAAATATCCGGCGGAAATCATAGTTTGCATGCAAATTTCTAAATATATTTTTGTTAATCGGTGCTTATCAAACACACATATGGCTTATCATTATCTCCATTTCCTATTCCTGATAAGAATTCAAAAATTCTAGATAAGAATCAGCATCCTTTCTTTTCAAAAGGGGAGGTTTACAAAGCAGATAACAGAAAGGATTTGACTTGTTTACAGTTTCGTAGCAAGGAATTTATAATTTTTTTGCAGAATTTTTTTTTAGTATGGCATGCAAATTTGTCAAACATAAAAAAAAGTTTTACTTTCATCTGGATTTTAGACAACTTTGAATATTGTGACCAAAAAACCGGGAACAAGCTTAAAAGTCCAACATTCATTGTAGATACGATTAAAAGAACAAAATGGAGCTTGGTGATTTACCCCCGAGGGTGTGCATCAGATATGTGGATTTCTTTATTCTTGTGTAGGGAGCAAGACAGCAAAGGACCGACCACAATTGAAATTGACTTCGAATTAGCTTTACTGGGCTTGGATGGTTCAGCGTTGCTATCACTGAATGTGTTTCAGCATGCGTTTATGAAAGCCCATACTTACGGCTTTCAGTCATTTCAAGATCGGAAGTCTGTGCTTGCCAAGCCAACAACTTTCCTACCCCAAGGCTCTCTAACTATACGATGCAAAATGTGGAATGAGACGACAGAAGTTAAGATGGATGGGCAATGTATTGCTCGCACTCGAATCGGCATGGAACGAAAAACGTTCCTTTGGAAAATGGAACGTTTTAGTGCTTTCGAAGTTGAAAATAATGCAACCTTGAAATTAAAATCGACATCAGACTATAAGCAAATCATGGTTTTAAAATTATTTCTTAATAAACCGTGGTGTTTATCCATCCTCCACATCAAACTCATTCTCTCAAACAAGAACATTTTATTTGCGACTTTTAAGTCGTCCATCGTAGATGCTCAAGGTGATTATGTGAACTGCTGCCACCAAGAATTTTGGTTTTCACCCACTGCCCAAAGTGGAGAGTGCACCTTGCATCTCTCGAAAGACACACTGATGAACGAAAATAATTTGTATTTGCCAAACGATATTATGACGCTTCACTGTGAGGTATCCTTTTCAACTGGTATTGTGGTGGAAGAAATCGAAAACACTGGCTTTATGTATTTCGATTCTATTAGAAGTAATCGGAGAGTCTCTGAAAATACAAAAACTATTGATGTTAAGAAACCGGTCTTGGATTCTTCTAATCTGAAAATACATCTCTATTCCATGTTACAGGACAATGTCTTCTGCGATGGGAAACTGAATGCAGAATCAAAAACATTTTCCGCCCACTGGTTCATTTTGACAGCTAGATCCCCAGTCTTCAGAGCCATGTTCGAAAATAATATGAAAAAAAAAAGTAAAGAATCGTATTAATATTGTGGATTTGGATCCAGACACTGTACGCCGTATGCTCCTCTATCTGTACACAGACACCCTGGAAGAATTGCAGTGGGAGGCTGCTTACAATTTATATGTTGCGGCTGAAAAATATCAGATTTTGACTCTGAAAGATAAATGTTCCTCTTTCCTGAAGGCCAATCTTAGTTTCACCAATGCCTGCGAGATCTTAGTTCTGGCTGATCTGCATCTAGACAAGGAATTGAAGTCTACTGTATAGGATTTCATTTTAGAAAACGATAAGAGTGTCGTCAATTCCAGCGAATGGGATCTTCTCATGAAAGCTAATATATACTTAGCTGCTGAGACTATGCTTTTAATGTTCAAAAAATAGGTAGAGATGTCATTTTTTATATTTTTCTTTTTAAGTATATCCTAGCTAGTAATTCATAAGTACAAATATTTAAAAAAAATTCGTAGTAAAGTTTAATTAAAACAAGTTTAAATCTTCGTTAAATATTTAATTCCAGAAAATGGTATCTTCTGATGAAAGCTAATAAACATTTAGCTGATAAGGCTACACTTTTAATATTCAAAAAAAATGGGTTGGGTCGGGCTGGCCTGGTTGGTAGAGCGTTGGACTCGTACTCCTTAGGTTACGGGTTCGAAGCTCACCGGCCAAAAGATTCCCCGAGTGTGTGGCGATTGGCGCTCGTTAAATCTGTTCGTGGTCTCAAAGTCCTCCATGTCGAGAATAATATCACTGGGGGTACAGGGTCAGAGGTGATCGTTCTCTGTTCCAGGTCTAAATTACGATCTGTGCATGCATGAATGAATTTGCATGAATGTAGTCCGTCCCCTAAAAAAGGTTGTGACGTTTCTGTAACTAAGTCGTACTCTTGGCCCTAGATGGCGCCACTGGTAAAAACAAGAGACGTATATATCCGGCTTAAAAAAAATCTGCTAATGTGTCAGCGGGGCTTGTCCATGCCAAGTGCCATAAGTAACAACAACAAAAAAATTTGGTAGATATGCCATTTCATATAGTTCCTTTTTTTTAAGAATATTAGAGTGGAAATTTATAAGTACAATTGAAGTATAAAAAATTAAACTTTTGAAAGTAAAGTTAGTTGATGATAAGGATGAGGTGTCCTCTTTACAACGGAAAGGGAGGGGGGCTGCAATAGCATCTGAGGGTATGGACCCCTGAGCCCCCAAGGGCAGGTCTGACTTCTAGATCACCTCTAGAGGACACATACTCATCACATTCGCTTGCACAGCCACTTTTTCTCGGAGCGGGGGGACATTCACATACCGAACAGATAGAACATAGAAGGACAACCATACCCTGACCGGGATTCGAACGGGGACGGCCAGATCACGAGGAAGACGCGCTACCTATGTGCCAAGACGCCGGCATTAAAGTTATTTAAACTAAGTATTAATTGTTATCAATTATGAAGACATTCATCGAAATATTGATCAATATTACTTTCGCATTTCTGCCATTATAATTGTTCTCACCTCGTCGTGTTTGATATTTAGACAAAATACCATGCATGCAATGCATTCATGTAAAACTCCCGTGAAAAATGAAACTAGATAAGTATGACAGGAACTCAGTGGTTTCTTTTTGCCTTAAACATATATTTATCATTGTTCCGTCAATATATGGTATTCAAATAATTCATGCGTTAATCAATATATTCATTAAGGTAATAATTTATGTGCTCAAATTTGGATTATGATGTTTTATTGCCTATTATTCATTGTTTATGTCTTTTAAAGTATGTAAATGTGTAAATGTATAAATTGGGCATATCCAATAAATATATGGATACATACGTTTAACAGAAAATGTAATACATTTTAGTTAACTATTTGGAAATAATTTTTATAACAGTGCTATATCGCGAAAAAGTATTTATAAGGTTATTTTTTTTATTTACTTTACTGACTGTTTTGAAATAGTTTTACATATCATGATAAAATGCTAATCTTTAAATAAAATCAGTCTCCACAGAACTTTCTCGCATACTAATACATAGGCATAATTCTAATAAATTAGACATACTTAAGAATTAGATAGGTATACTTCTAATAAAATGCCAGCCTCCTCCTCTCCTCATATAAAACTGTGAACTTAGTATGAAGACACGAATGCCTTGTGTCGAAATGGTGAAAAACAGTTACAAAAAAAAAAAGATCTTTATCATAAATTAAGCATTTTCGCTACATATATCGTACGGCGTAAATTAAGAATTTTTGGCGAATAAATCGTGTAATCTTTGGCATAAATTAATCATTTCCGCTAAATATATCGTGCGGCGTAAATTAAGCATTTTTGGCGAATAAATCGTGTAATCTTTGGCATAAAGGAATCATGTCCGCTAAAATATCGTGCGGCGTAAATTAAGAATTTTTGATGAATAAATCTTCTAACCTTTGGTATAAATTAAGCATTTGCGATAAATATATCGTGCGGCGTAAATTAAGAATTTTTGGCGAATAAATCGTGTAATCTTTGGCATAAATTAATCATTTCCGCTAAATATATCGTGCGGCATAAATTAAGAATTTTTGATGAATAAATCTGAAAGCTGGTGTGTATTTAAAATCTTGATCAGCTTTCCCCAACATTGCTTTATTATTATTCATCCTTCTTTGGCAGCACATGCGGTTTTTAAAGGTTCACGTAGAACTATAACATCATAGCTTTTATTTCATCTCAAAATCGGTCGAGCTCCAAAACTTTGCCAGCTAGAAAAATTGGAAATGAAAGCTTATTTTCTATACATATATATACCTATGTAGAAGGGGACAGAGACCCATAGAGAAATCTCGTGATTGCTACAAATCGGTTTAAGCTGGTTAATGACTTAAATTAATTAAGAAAATAATGACTTAAAAATAATTATGTTCTCACATGATAACTTGAAATTTGCAATCGTAG
>JAOUZG010043444.1:4378627-4389586 GCA_026289955.1 Argiope argentata
ATATATATATATATATATATATATATATATATATATATATATATGAAAAAGTAAAAATATCCAATCTTATTATTAAAAAAATATTTAAATTGTGTTAAGAAAAGTTTTATTTGTATTTTTCTAATTAAAATTACTTTGCCGGCATCCTGGCAGAGAGGTAGTGCGTCTTCCCCTAGAGCTGGGCGTCCTTGGTTCGAGTCTTTGCTCTGGCATGGTTTCTTCTGTGTTCCATCTGTAAGGTGTGTGACTGTGCCCCCTTGTAAAAAGAGGCTGAGCAAGCGACTGTGATGTGGAACTAAGCCGTACTCTTGGCGCTACTTCAAAACAAGGGACGCTCCTTTCGGCTTAAAACTCTCTGATGCCTCGGTGAAGTTTGTCCATGGCTAATGCCACTAATAACAACAACAACAAGTTTACTTTTATACTTAATTTTATGCTTAACTCTTTTTAAATCGTCTGCAATGAAGCGCTCCGGGATTTCAATTGTAAAATTTCCTAAAACTATTTAAATAAAAGTTAAGTTTTAATCAGAGAAAAATATTTAGCTTTGAAAAAGAAGGATTTCAATACTCCCATCGCTTAAAGACTATTAGAGCTCTTAAGTCGATCCAGGGTGAAATCCGGAAAAATTCAGATTTTAAATTTAATCAAGAAATAAACCACAATGACAAAGGACTGCCCTCTATAAGGCATGCTTCTAAAATTTATTTAAAAGTAATCAGAATCTGATTATCAAATAGATTAAGTGGACAATCTTGAGAAATGACAGTTGTCTCCATTTTCTATATCTAATCTTATCCATGATGATTACTAGGCCTATGAAATCAAACTTGTTTAAATTAAAATTAAGTTATCTTTAAACTTCAAAAAATTATTGTTAAGAAAGGGGTTTTTTTTCCGGATATATCTAAACTCTTAGACATATTAAAGTAATCATTATTTTCTTTTCTGGGAGGGGAGAGAAATTCACAAAAATAATATGCAAATAAAAAATAATTGTGCCAAGTTTCTTGTTAGAGTATTTAAGTTACATTGAAAATGTTTTACATTTTTTATTGCATAGATTCGAATTATTCATAAATATTTAAAATTGCCTTTCTTGTTGTTTTTTATGGCACTTGCAATGGACAATCTCGCTGAGGTAGTCAGCGATTTAATTTCGTGTTTATTCGCCTCATGAGCATCCAACATACAACTGGCCATGCGAAAAACAGGAATTTTATAGGCTCAAAGTAATAAAATGGAAAAGTTCTATCACAATCGGATGAATTTTTGAGCAAACAAAAAATAATTTTTATATACTAGATAAATCTAAACCATTAAAATAATATGAAAAGTAGATATACACTGTTTCAATATAAAGGATGATCAGTTTCCTTTATTGGATATTGCTCCTTCTTGTTGGATCGTTCTGAAATGTCCACATTTTGTTAGTAATATTCAATTCTTAAATATTCAATTCTTTTACCCATCCGTTTCATAGGATACAAAGAATATCCTTTGCCAAGCTCCTTATCGTAAACCCTAAGCTTAAAAACTGCAGCTGCAAATTTCCGTTCTCTACAAGTATTCCTAGTGTGAAACTTTTAGAAACTGTGTCGAGATAATGAAGGCCATCTCCGGACCTACCCAACCCCTCTGTCCCCTGTGTGGGGAGATTCAAAAAGACGAGGGGATTACTCAAAAGGGTCAGTCAGTCATTATATGACCATCTTCGAAGATCATTCATTTCTGGACAAATAAAGGAATGTTGCCTCCCCTTGTGTCTCTCTATATCCAAAACTGAAAGAAGTCTGCTAAGAATACTGGCTTTGGGATAGAAAATTTCTTTCTGGTTCCGAAAAGGATTCGTTTAATATGTTCAACGTGAAAGCAGGAATATATATATACATAGCACATACTCTTTCAACTTTCAAAAAAATTTCTCAAAATATATCATAAAGATTTTAAATTCTGATATTTATTGTTCTGCAAGCGAAGCAACTTTATTTAATCATGTTAAATATTTTTTTTAACCCCAACGCCTAACGATTCCACGTGCAAAATTACTAGCAATATTTTATTCACGTGCTGCCCCAATTCTATGACAATCGTTGTTGTTTGTTGTTTTTTATGGCACTTGCCATGGATAAGCTAGCTGAGGTAGTCAGCGATTTAAGCCTAATCAGCGTCTCTTGTGTTGCAGTAGCGCCAACTAGGGCCAAGAATACAACTATTGCTACTCACTCATCACATTCACTTGCACAGCCCCTTTTGACAGCGAGCCTATTTACACACCAAAAACAACCATGCCCGAACCGGGATTCGAACCCGTGATGCCCAGATCAGGGGGAGGACGCGCTATCCCTTTGCCAGGACATCCGTCAAAAATTGTTTTTACTTTCTAATATAGGAAGTATTCGAAGAACAAGTACTATAAAAAAATCCATTCCTACTTAGGTCAACAATTTTTATTTTATTTTAGTTATACTTTTTATTACATAAGTACAATTAATTTAATTATTTATCAAAAAAATGTTGATTTTCGCCTGAAGTGAACTTGCATTCTTCATCTTCCCATGAAGAATACTGAAATCCTATCATTTTAATAATTGAGCTACTACCTGTTGATTTTAAGTTTCTTTACAAATTGCGAAAACTCAATTTAAAGTAATAAGAATTAATTAAATTTAATTAATAAATTAATATTTGAAAAAAAATGTTTTTACATCAAGCGTCATCCACTGCAAGTTTTAAAAAATGTATTTGAACTTGAATGGATGATTAAAAAATTTCTCAAAATCTCTCTCTCTCTCTCGGAACTTTGATATAACAGTTTACAGATTACATTCCAGTTAAGGATATGAGTAGGGTTGTGTGGATAGTCAATCCGTTCAGTGAGCAAGCCTTAACAAAAGCTGAGCTAGGAGCCCTTCATCATGATCAACTGATAGAGATTTCAAGTGATCAGTCAGCTAAAGTAACTTTTAACAAAGTTTATATCGACAAATTTTGGATACATATTAAAAAGGAATACCCAGAACTGTCCACAATGGAATTAAGAACTTTGATGCCCTTTTCTGCATATTACAACTGCGAACGAGGATTCTCCATAATGATAAATTTAAAAACAAAATCAAGAAATCGTTTGACACTGGAAAATGACATTGTTTTGTGTGTTACAAAGCTAATTCCAGTCATTGAAAAATTGGTTAATTCCAAACAAGCTCATGTATCCCATTAACTAATAGAACACAAAAACCAACTTGTATATGTATTAAAAGCTTTTTGTGTACTCTTTTTTTTAAATGAAAATTACAGTAGTAAATTAATTTTCTTTAAACTTTTCTTCCACATCTCAGGACCCCCCTGCACACATCCCGCTACTCACTTTTCGAGAACCCCTGCTTTGTATTAAAAGTGTGTTCCCAGAGAACGCCTTACATGGCATTCAGAGCCTGACTAAGGCAGGGGCATACAGGGTAGTTGTCCGGGCCCCCACATTAGAGGGGGTCTCAAATAGAATAGAAAATTTAGTTTACGTTTCCGTTTTTGATGAACTATTTTTTAACATTGATTTTTTTTAAAACAAAAAAAAAATAAAAATAAAAAGATTGAGGGGCCCCAAAGAAATTTTTGCCCTGGACCCCAATTAGGCTAAGTTGGACCCTGATGGCATTGGCGTACATTAGTTACGACATATAAACTTTTGGCGTGAATTTAGCATTTTTACTAAATCTATCATGTCATCCTTGGCGAGATATTTAGCAATCCATCCCCGACAGGCATTAATATAGTATTCAAAAATCGAAATTGTGTTTTGAACAGGTTTTTCTCAACTGATTAAAATGAAAATTTAGCACAAAACTCCACTCCTGTATTCGTAAAATCCATACCAGATTTGATATATTTGTGTTTCTGAATTATCGCATTCATCCTGTCATGCGGTTAATAATATCTAAAAATTGAAAGGAAATCAACGAATATAACTTATTTATAACTCTTTGTTACATTTTCCGCAATTTATATGAAACGGGCGTCAGTAAATTTTTATTTAGAAGGCACATAGTCGAAAGAAACTGAATGCTCCGTTTATGAAGATGGTACTTTTACGTTAGCGGGAAGCAAACGAAAAATCGCCAAAGATTTTTGGCGGAATTCTACATTATTTGGCGATTTTTCTCTTTAAAATCGCTGTAAGAAATTTGACGGAATTCCGCATTATTTGGAGATTTTTCGCTTACGCCCGGCTAACAGAAAAGTACCATTGAAGATAAAAGAATGAATGATAAAAATAGTCATGATGATAACGTATGTAATTAGATGTTTTATTCCGTTAAAAATAATCAGTGACGCACGAAAGTAAACAATGATAAACCAGAATTCTAACACGATCTTTTTATCGTCTGTACTACAATTAAAACAAATTTCTAGGTTATTTATCTAACTTTTCATTTGAGTAATTTCAGTTATAATTGTTTGACATTCAGTAGTGAAAACTTTAAACACTCGAAACCCTTCACAGCATTTTTGTACAATCTAACTTTTTGAAGAGGTGATACACTATAAGTTACACACAAAAAAAAAAACCTCTTTAAAAAAAGTCAACAGAAGTTTAAAACTTTATTTTCAAATGATTGACAAAATATGGATTACAATTTCAAATTACAGATTTTTTAGAATATTTTGATTTTCCAATGTATTGTAAAGAAATTTCTTACTATTGGCAAGAAAGACTTTATTTTAGATACATTTCCTTTGATACAATCGCATGATAACCTGCAATAAACAAGGATAATCAATAAAAATATTATTAAAGATTCAATTATTTACAAACTGTATTATTTCATATAAATAAATTCTATTATGGCTTCTTATCTAAGTAAATTTATTATATATTAATTTAAAAAATATTATAATAATTGAGAAGTGCACAATAATGCAAGTGATAATTTCTGTAGTAGTGGAGGATGTGAACTTGATGTCAATAGCAAATATTTCTGAAAGTTTAGAAACGATTTTTGCAAGCAGAAACCAGTTCGTAATTATTCATTTAAAGTAATAATTGAACACTTTTGCTTATGTATGTCAAAAATTAAATAATAACAATAACATGCATGCATGGTTTAGTAGGGGTTTTTTCATATATTATTTTTTATATCATATAAAATCAATACAAAATTTATAACCTTGTAATTTTTAATTTTTTTTCAACATTTATATAGAACCTATGAATAAAAACTTCTATAAATCACTAATTTTTTTTAAAAAATGTGAATTTCATATTGAAAAACAATTCTTAAACTTATTTATCGGTACTTTTTCGTTAGCTGAGCGCAAGCGAAATATCGCCAAATATTGTAGAATTCCGCCAAGTGAAAGTTGGCGAAAATTTGCCAAATAATGTAGAATTCCATTGGCTGTCTTATCATTCGCTTCGCTTGGCGACTCGATTCACGTTTGGCTCACAATTGGCGACATTTGCGCCTTGCTAACGGAAAAGTACCTATTTACCTTCACATCTGCAAATTAATTTTTGTTTAAAACGCAGTGTATAATATATTTTAAGTACAAATTTAATACATGTATTAAGAAAAATGTAGGAAAACTGATTTAAACAAAATTTTAAGTTCTGTTGTTCAAAATAACAAACCTTTGTTGCTTGCTGATTAGTTGTATATCTTCTAAATAATGCAGCTTTCATAGTTTTATTCAGTAGAAACGGATTAAACATGTTCTAAAGTATCATTTATTTCTGTGAATGTTAAGAATTTGAAAATCTGTTATCAACTAAATTTGTGTACCACCCTAATATAAGAAATCCTCTTTCTTACTTTAATTTCAAAGTAATCTATTGCTATTTTCAGTTTTGATTACATTGATTTTTTTCATGGGCAAGCATAGTAATTTTTATTCAGTAACTCGCTGATTATCAGGCATTTCACTGCAGGAATAAAATGATTTTGGAAAAATCGTTTAAAATTTGAAATCGCTATCTTGTTTTATTAGGAGCGAAAGAAAGAACGATATTTATTTTGTTGTCAACAATGAATACATTAAATGAAATCGAATGATATATAAAAGAGAAGTATAAGTAATATTTATTCTTTTTATCATGTCAGAACATGAATGTTGTTTTAGACATGAGGTTTGTGGCGTCAACAAAAATCCGTAGGCAAAAAATAAGAATTTTATTATCTGCACGAGTATCACAAAAAATTAGCTTTTAATAAATTGATGCCATCCTTTCTACAAAAGCTCTGATTTTTTTTAAAAAATGAATTAATGACTACCGCAAATAAAATCTAGAAAACCGTCATTTTGAGTACGTAATTACATGAAATGAAATAAATAGGAAATGGGATATTTTTTTAAACAATAAATGCGAGACAAAGTTTTTTTCGATAGTTTGCAATACTAAAGTGACTCATTCGATGAAACCATTGAAATGAACAAAAATTTAATTTAACTTGCACGAGCACGCGGTGCTTGGCGCTTCAAGAAATGATGTTCTGACATGATACACTGGAATATTCATAGCAGATTTCATTTTAATCTTTATTTAGTTTTCCTTCTTCAGCACAATTTTTTTTTTGACTGTCCGACTAGTGAACATCCAGCATACAACTGGCCAGAGCCTGCCTAAGACAGGGAAATAAGGAACAGTTTTCCCGCGTCCCTACATCAGAGAGGCCGGGCCATTAAACCGAAATAACTATTGAGAAATTTGCATTTTTCTCATTTAAAAATGAACTAATATTTAGTTTACGAGATTTAGGAAGTTCTCTTACAGAAGATGCATAAGATAGTCGTAGAAAGCACTTTCAAATAAATATTGCCTTAGCATTTTTTCAGATCGCATTTTAAATTCAATGTTTAAATGTGGTGCTCCGAGTTAATTAAAAACTTTCTTTCTCGCCAAAAATCTTCATTTCTCCACCGCCAAATAAGTTACGAATTCAGTTAGTTTTTTTCCCCACGCTAATGAGGTTAGGCTTAACAAGTTTTTGGCCGATTATTTCATATGATTCTTTTTATTTTCTTAATGTTTGATGCATTTAAAATTAAACATTATTAATGAATCGATTTTTCGGATTCATTTTGAAGTACTTTCGAATTAAAATAATATAGAATAAAGAAAATTAAAAATTTCTCATCTGTGTAGCATTACCCCAACTGGCGTAAAAAATTCACGCATTTGTGTTGCCTCGATTGGCGTTGAAAATTCAACACCAATTGAGTATTCTGATTGTGTTTTGAGTCTGTTCTGATTTGTTTGAATTCGTACTTGATTTTGTTTTGGCCAGCTATAATTTTTTGGTCAATTATTTATAATAATTGTAATTATTTAACAAAAAATTACTAAAATAAGATTTTTCTTTGCTAACCAATGTAGTTAATTGATTTTAAATTTTTTATATTATTTATTTATTCAAACATTTATAAAATGCGATCATAGCTACTTCATTCAATATTCGTTGCCTTTCAACAATTTATAGCTCTAATAATTTAAATTACCAACTGTATTTGTAGATCAAATAACTGTTTAAAACTGTAGAGATAGTGTGGAATATACTTGCCTTATTGCAAGAAACTCTGAAACTGATACAGATTTCTGGGATAAATCATGTGTTTTCGATTAATCTTTCCAATCTACCTAGATCAATTATAAAGATTGAATAACTGGAATGTAAGAATTATGAGCAGCTACTGTGAAAAGGAACAAATTCATGTATTGTTCTAGTATAAAATATCGCCAAATAAGGAGTTTTCGCCATGTAGAAGCTTGTTTGGCTTGCTTCTCTTCCATGCTTGCTCTCTCAACGTCTCATCGAATTGCTTCTATACATGATATAAAATGAAATATGCTGAAAGCGTCTGTAAGTTGGAACCACAGAAACTCGAGGAAAGGTTAACGGATATTGGAGAGGCGCAGGAACCTCAAACTGCGCATGTGCAAATAGCAAGAGCTAGTTCAAATCTCATCATGCACAAAAAAGGAATTCCAACTACGGCAAACGCCAAGAAGTTTTGCTTATTGATTGATAAGGAAAATGAAGAAAAAAAGAAACTTTCGGTTCGTCGAATATCTATCTTTCATCATAATATAAAATGAAGTCTCCTGAAAGCGTCTGTATGTTTGAGCCACAAAAGTTCAAGAAATAGTAAACGAATGTTGGAGATATTTATAACAATTTTGTAGAGCATTTATTGGGGAAGGTATTAGCGCATTTAACCCATATCAAAATAAAACTCTTTTTAACAGTCTAAATATTTCTGAGTGTGTGTTAAAAGAAATTGTTTTTTAGCTATTTCTAATTTTATTTTTATGTTTGTTTGACGTTGCGTAACATGCCTATGTCATATCGGGTGGAGGCTGGACTTAAGTTCAAAGCTAGCTTTTCTTAGATGCTATGCCATGGACAACGTCGTGCGGGTACAGTTAATGCAATATAAAAAGCGAGAAGCATAAAACTTCATGAACAAGATTTTGAGGATTTAGTACATTGTGAAAGTAGAGAAACTACTGCTACTAACAAAAAGTGTTATATACGACAAAAAATGTTAAATATGGGGGCGTAAGAAGGTGAGGAATATTGTATTTTTTTGCTTTTTTAGTGATGGCTATTTTTGAGAACAGTATATTTTTCGTTATTTTATTGTAATTCACCAAGAAAGTTTTAATATTGTTAATAGTAACTGTAACAAACCTTTCATCAGCTCATTTCATCAGAATAAATGCAGCCTTATCTACCATAGCCATACAATCCATATCCATAGTTTCCAAGGCTTCCATATCCATAATATCCCCCGGCCAAGCCACCGTAAGTATAGGGAGATCCCACGCCATAACTGTATCCATAAGGATAGACATAACTGTAACCAAAGCAGCAAGCCACAAGGCTAGTCAAAAGAAAAAGTACCAACTAAAAGGAAAAATAGGTATATTTAATTAATCATTTTTAAGCTTCTAAACATATATTATATATAATTCACTTAAAATACTCCATAAATTTATTATCTATTCGTGTGTGTGATGTGTGTGTGTGTGTCACGAAAATTTCTTAGCTCTTCGAATTATTTAAACTGTCAATAATTTCTTAATTGATATGCATTGGACATCCTTAATACTGCAATGTAGCCTGCTTAACACGTTAAGGGCAGCTCACAAGTTTTTTCGTGTTTCTTGTCCCATCTGTTGTGGACAGCTCACGAGTTTTCTCGTTTTTCTCGTTTTCCCCGATTCTCATTTGTTTGATGATTTTAGAACGTACAAGTTTGCCCGAAAAGGTGTGGTCACAGGCGTATGTCTTACAAATTTCTTTGCGGTCCTTAATAAGATGTTATAAGAAAATCTCAAATCAATTTAATAAAGCTATTATAAAGAGATTCCATTACGAATATCCTAAAACTTATAAATATTTTACTTAATTTTTGTCTACTTTTCACTCTTTAACTTAGAATTTAATATTCTAAAGTAATTGTAATATTGAAAAAAGTTCTTTCGTGAAATAATTGACTTATTGTACCATTAATGTCGATTAAAAATTTAATTGGTGAGTTTAATGATAGAAAAATTCTGAAAATATTAAAATAATGTATTATTACTGGCAACACAGAATGGTAGAAAATTCTAAAATGGCAAACGACTGAAAATATCGATTAAAAATTTCGAATTGCTATTTGTTTGACCACTTGTCTCATTAAAAAAATGACATAGAAGAATTTTTAACTTTCTTGACTTGTAAAAATTATGGGCACAACATTTCCCTTTATTTTATTTTATTTATTTATTTATTTGCATAGCTTTATTAAAATTAAATGCATCTTTGTTTATTTATCAGAGCATCAGATTAACCAAGTATATAATTTTATTACATCTCACAAATACATCATATTTATATCCATCAATATCCCTGTCCCCATTTCAAAGGGCAAAAGGAAATTATCTTTGTCATTTACCATAAAAAATGCATTGATAAAAAGTTAAACTCAAAAATTGGAATATCTGATCTCCAATACTTAGAAATCAACAGTTAGCTTAGTTTTTAGTTTAGTTATATTAATATTCCGTTGTAAAGCAACGCTAGGAATATTTTGAGACGTATCTCGTAATTTTGAACCATGTTTATATGACGAGGACAGAACCTGAGCTGGCATTCCCTTCTCCACCACAGCAGGAGGACGTTTGGCCCTGAAGGGATTTAACGCCCAACAGACTCCCTTACACGACAATTCTTCGGTGGAATCCGGACTCGAACCCGAAACCCACCGGTTCTGAATCCGAGACCTTACTACCAACTCACCGCGGTCTGGAAATCTGCTAAAAATTTTAAATTTTAATCCTATATGTTTTTATTGCAGTACGAAATTTTGTATACAAAATTACTTTTCACAGCATTATTACGTTACAAAAGATATATTGAGATACATATACATTTAGAATTTTCAGTGTCTAAAACAGGAATTTTTACATTACCAACAAAATTAATTGTAACTTAAATTTCGACTTTTCTGCCTTAAATTTTTGCATATATTTTTGCCAATAATTGAGGTGAATGTGTGTATGAGTTTCGGTGTTCTTCAGACCAGACTGTTTAAGCTCGAGCTACCTAATTTGTAGGAAATATACGCCATAGAATGAAAATGTATTGAACGATTGATTGTATTGAGTATTGAACGGAACGATTTTTTTAAAAGTTTAATCAGAATCTTTAAAAAAATTCAAGCCAGACTTTATAACTTCATCGGAATAAATGAGAGGAAAGGCGATTTAAATGATTAAATAATTACAATTTGAAGATGAATAATATTTTCTGAGAAAAACATGAACATTAAATCACTCTTAGGAATTTTAGCTGAAGTTAAGAAAACGCTTTCAAAATTACAAAATTAATTAAATATATTAGACCAAACTATAACCTTAATTAAGAAATATATTTGAAGTTCCCTGGAAATACCAAACGATATCCCATTCTA
>JAOUZG010043444.1:4389596-4421081 GCA_026289955.1 Argiope argentata
CCAAACGATATCCCATTCTAAAATTATTTCAAACCGAAAAATATTTGTGTTTAGAAAATGTTTTCAAATTTACAAAATTAATTAAATATATTAGACAAAATTATAACCTTAATTAAAAATTTATATTTGAAGCTCCCTGGTAAAGTCAAACGAGAAGAATAGTAGAAAAGGGAAATAACTGAAATTATTTTTTTAACAAAGAAAGAATTTTTTTCAAGAGTCTATGAAAAACTATATCAAAGAAAACACTTACCATATGCTGCATGATGAAAGATTTTCGCAACCGAAAACGAAAGGCAGATATTACTTGTTGATCAGAGGGGCTTTATATAGTGACGGTTTAGAAGTTCATGGTATTTATTTTACAGCTCAAGGTTAATCTCTCGCAAAGTTCTTAAATTTAAATTTTCATAACATAACGGATGTTTGATTGACACGAATCCACAATAAAAACTCCTTTTTTCTATTCGATTTGTAATACACGTTTTTAAATTTCAGCTCTCAATCTTTTGTCTTATTTTGAAAGGCCATCCTTGAAACTTAAGTGACAAATTTTTTTCCCGTATATTCGTGAATACGACGAAGTTATCTGAGGTTAAGCAATATACAAGTCTGGTAGAGTATTTTTTTTTTTAAAAAAAAAAACCTTCTCACATTTTGGAAAAAATTACTAACTATTTATCTTGTCACTAACTGCTGTTTAGTATAAAGTGATGATTTGGAATTTTTGAACTTTTGTCATGTTTTTGTAGAAATTAACAATTAATCACCCGTTTGATTTTAGGATTAAGTTTTTAACTTACATTTTTGCAATTTATTAAAACTTTACATATCTCCCGCATACATATAACAATGCAAAGGTATCTTTTTTGAGTATTAAATTTAGGCGTTTACCCAATTCAAACTATAAAAAAGTGAAATGTTCGGTCTCAAATTTCGAGTTATCAATCTGAGAACATTATTATTTTTTAGTGATTATTTGTCTTAATTAATTTAAGTCATTAACCAGTTTAAACCAGTTTGAAAAAATTTCGAAACATCTCTCTCTCTCTAATGATAATTTTTTTAAAAAAATTTCATTTTCAATTTTTTTAGCTGGCAAACAAAGTTTTGGAACTCAACCGATTTTAAGATTTAAAAAAAACCCAGTAATTTCGACGTAAAGTTCACTATTACTGGAAGCTATTGTATATGTGGTAAAATCCGATTAACGTAGTTCAGACTAAAATTAGAATTATATTCTAATATTTACAGTATTTTGAGAAATACAATTAGTAAGAATGTGCTTAAACATCAATAAAGAATAAATATAAGTCACGATATACAAAAATGCGATAGTGGGGAGAGGGAAACCTAAACGATAATTTTCTGAGAGCGAGATTACTTATTTAAAAGTAAGAAATATTAACAAACTGGAAGATGACGCCATTTCATAGAAACTATAAACAAAAAGCAATTAATAGTAACTTTGATTGAACATTTCAAACAATACTGGCAAAACAAACCTCAAATATCATGGGCCAAGTGACTTACTGTCCACCAATAAAAAAACGGATATTTTTTTGCCCGTAAATTTTGGAGACAGCAAAACAACATCATGTTCTCACATAATAGTAAATATTAGTATTATATGAATAATGTTGATTACATATTCTCTCAAAACTGATAAAAAATACTTTACATACAAATCCAAATTTTACCCCCTAATTAGAATGAAAGGAAAATTAAATTCATAAACATTTATTACCTACTTTAAAAGCTGTTGTATTAAGATTGAATTTAATGACAGGTTAACAAGTCTTAGAAAAAATAGATGTTTCATTAAAAAAAATTGTGATATGAGTTTAGAAATTACATAAATAAACATTTTTTTAAAATTCATTATTATTTTTGTTGATTATGCTTTGCTCTAGACTATCATCCGAAAAATATTAGTTTTCCTTTGCTGCAACGAGTTTGTTTAATATCATTTAAATAATGACAATTAATTTTAATGAATTGGAATTATGCCTAATCGATAACTTTTGGAAATGGAATATCCATTTTTTGTTTTTTAAATGTTTTTAAAAACTCCCAGAATTAACAACTTAATGCGAAGCAAGATTTTTCCCTAGGAATTTTTATTTTAATTATATGAAAGATAAAATTGAACTGTATTAATAAAAAGAAAAAGCTATATAATGTGAAATGCACTCTTAATTTTAAACATCTAAGAAATGTCAGAGTGGTATTTCTTTTTTAAGGAAAAGTCAGAAAAATAGTGAAAAGAAACCCTCCATCACGTTCTCGTATATTTAGTTCTATATAGTTATGTGTTCGAAACCCACCGGCCAAAAGATCCCCCCAGTGTGTGGCGGCTAGGGTTTGTTAAATTTGTTCGTGGTCGCAAAGTCCTCCATGTCGAGTGTAATAAATACCACTGGGGGCACTGGGTCAGAGGTGATCGTTCTCTGCTCCAGATCTAAATTATGATCTGAGATGAGTGAATGAATATGCATGAATGAATTTATAATTTAGGATCTGAAGCTTGGAGATTATCAGGATAAGAATTTTTTGAAGTTTACCATGCTTTCTCTTTGTATATCAGCATAAGTAAAAATGATTCCTACATCTTCTCCCATTCTCTAATAATGCTATTCCAGAGATTCCATTAACGAATAACAGTTAATAAATATTAACCTTTTCGTGAGTTTTACTGAATCTGGGCAGCAGGGATTAAACGCGCTTGTTTTTGGTGTTTAATCCCTGGTGTGCGATTAAAAGCATTCAAATGTCCAATTTGGCTTCTAGAACCATTCTTCCTTATCGAGTGAAACAAAAAATTACGATACATAACTATACTCGTAGTCACAAAATCGGATATAAATTTGGTAAATGTTAGTCATTGCATTAATATTTTTTGAGAGCTCAGACCAACAGACAATACAAATCCTTTGTTTGATTGGGATCTGAATTTGATAAGTATCCATTCTATAAAGGTTGTAGCAAGATTTGAATTTGCAACCTTTCGTGGAGAAAAGTGTTGGCATCTCGATTAAAAAACTATTTGATAGATGGTGGTTCAAGTTTATTAAAAATGAACAGCAAGATGATGCAATATCTTAACATAAAATTTGAATTAAATAAAAAAAATCGTTTTTTTTTTCTGAACAAGAACATTCCATTTGAGAAATAGGATTGTGCAGCATTTAGCATAAAGATCACAAGAACAAATTATTCCTGTTTTAGGAAAGGGCATTCTTAACAAAATTCAAAACAATATAAAAAAATTACCAGGTACAACCGTCCCCAAACGGATAGTACTTCTGATATTTTCCATAAGGAAAAAACTTCAATCATTAATTGCTTGGTAAATTTCATAGAGCAAAAATCAACTATAAACGAGTTATTTATAGGGTCTATTGAAATAACTGATATGATGGCGAAGTATTGGCAAAAACTTTTGAAAAGATTAAATGAACTTAATTAAAATATTTCAAATTGCAGAGGATAGGCATACAGCAGCAGTAGCAATATGAAAGTGTATAATCTAGAATAATTGCTCTAAACACTTGTGCAGAGTGTATCATACTCTTTTAATTTATTAACTCATGATGCCACTTCCAGCAGTATATATAGAAATGTTTTGAGGATTTTTGCAACTTCCATATTACTAACATTCTGCATCTACAAAACTATTAAATGTTAGTCTGAAATCATTATGCAGTACTCTTTGGGAAGCTTGCATAGATTTGGTTTAAAAAAAATGCATGCACAGAACAAATATGTTATATCCTAGAAAAATTTATTTATGATAATACAGCAGCATTTGAAATTAAAAGCCTGTTTGATTTAATACAAGAAATGCTATTTATGTTTAATGGTATGGTTTGTAATATTGCCCCAAATTAACATTACCAATTAACTATTTCAAGAAAACATTGTTATTGGCTTGAAAATGTAACACATTTTTTTAGATGGAGCAAACGTGATTCACATAATTTCAGATTTTTCTAAAAAATGAATTTGAAAAAGAAGATTATATACCAAAACAGTGAGAATTTGAAGTTAAAAAAAACCTGGTAGAAGAATTTAGATGATAATATTTCAACATGGTAGTTGTTATTTTTATTGTGTAGATAGAATATGATTTTAAAAGTATTTAAAGTTATTCATGAGCAATATTTTACAAAAACATAAATTGGAAAAATGTCCCCAAAATTTTGTAAAGTTTTATATCATAGATGTAGAAACCCAATTTACAAAACTGGTTTGATAAGGGATTTCATTTTTGAATAAAAGGGATGCAAATTATGCACAATGCATACCAAATAATAACTATAATAAACTATTTCTAAATGTTTTAAGCGTGTTAAAACTTTTCATTACATTGACAGTTCCCATAAATAAGGCTGGATGCTCTTTCAGCAAATTTAAATTAATAAAAAATTGATTTTTGATCAAATATATATAAAGAATGTTTAAATGCACTTGCTATGCTAAGCATCAGCAAATAAATTTTTAAAAAGTAATTTTTCTGAATTAATTAACAGAAAAACAAAATCATGCATTAAATAAGTATGCAATAGTATTATATGTTTGCGTTATTAATTTTTTTACTGCACAAATAAACTTTAGGGCCCCAAATGTTTCATGCACCCAGGCCCCTTTGTAGAGAAGGTCAACAATGACAATAATATTCAAGATTCTGGTTCTGAATTCCCAATTCTGAACTTAAGAGAAAATGCTTGAAATTCTAGTTTCTACCCATGTTATTTATGGAAATATCAAATAGATTCTTAATCTTCAATATTCCCATTCAAACTCCACTTAGTGTACTGATTGATGAATTCACATGTAACAATAATATAGATATGAAATCCAATTCTAAACATAATAAATCTTTTTCTATTCTCATAAAAATTCTTTGCACCATTCTAGCAAAATATGATTTACAAACCAAAGGTCCAGAAATTCATTGATAAATCTAGATGTATGAAATGTCACAGTTGCATGCTTCAATTTGAATATGTGAAGAAAAAATTTGTCACTAACAAAACACATGAAAGTCAATGTTAAGATCCCCAAAAGTGTTTCAATTGTGAAGTTCCTCACCCATCCACATTGAAATTTTATCCACATTATATCACAAAACAAATACTAGAATGCAGAAATCTTTTAACAACTGAAGACCAGACATTTCTGCAAAATCAAGTTAAGTCAATGCAGTCAAGATAAACATGAGTCCATTAGATGCTGAATAAACTACAAAATAAATAAATAAAATAAAATGAAGTAATTGTAAAAAGGTTATGAACAAAAAAAAAAAAATTGTAAGGAACATTATAGAAAACAAACATGTTAATTGAAGTCTTTAAAAAAAAACTCAAAAAGTTATAGAAAAAACTTTTCAATATACTTAATCAAGGAGAATTAAACAACTCTCCAGATAAAAAGAAGAAAAGCCACAAAAATTGTGCCTCAATTTATGGAAACTCTGTGCAAAGGAACAGATGTGGTCTTTCAGATTCGGCGTAATTCTTCTGTTAGCACTTTATGTTTATTTCACTTCCTAGTTGCTGCTTTTGTCCATCCAGAGAATTTTATTTATTTATTTTTTTAAAATTTCTGGTTTGAATTCATGATTTCTTGTCTTAATTCAGAATCAAGTTAAGGATCTTTTCTTCATTTAAATCCATTTGCTGTGAAACATTAAGTACATTAAAGGGGGGGGGAAGCTTTGACTTACTACCATATAATGAGTTGGATAAAACACAGTGATGATCTCATAAAATTCATTCACTAAGAACTTGAAGAATTTGATATCCATATACTAATAGCATTTGTACATTAATCGGTTGAAATAAAAACAGACATTTCATGAGAAACAATTATATAAAATATTGAAAATGATATGAGGTTCATACTGCATAGAATGACATTTCATTCACAGCCATTTCAGCAAAGAACTCAAAAATATATTCAAATCTGTATAACTGTTATTACTATCCAAAGAAGAAAAAAGTTTAAAACTGATGAAACTTATTTTAATATATACTCTCATAAAAATTCACATTTTATTTTCATACTTGTGTACATGAAAAACCCCAATCAGTAAATTAAGAGCTGAACTAATGAGGACAATGAAAAGTTATTTTTTAATACATTAAATGTCAGCAATATGAATAACTGACATCACTATTTTGAACAGAAAAGTTCTCAAACCACAAAAGTAAGAGATTTGTTGAATACAGAATAACAGATATTTCTTGCTCGAAACAATAAGAGACATCTATAAAAATAATTTATTTACATAAATTTACAAACAAAATCAAAGTCATATTAATTTGCTTTTAGTCCTCCAAATACTTCATCTGGCACAGGTCTTTCTTCAACTTGAATATCTAAAAAAATATCACAAAAGAATGCTTAGTAATTATAAAACAAAAATTTTAAAAAAGATACAAATATATAAATAATTTTTTTAATTTTATACATACCGTCACCTTTTTCCTCCTCATCATCACTGTCATCCAAATTTATTTCATCTGGATTATTAGTTTGAACATGTTCCAATTCCTTTTCATTTGTTTCTTCCCCTCTGCAAAAAATACATATTTTTACACACAGCTTTTAAATAGCATTTGATATTCTATAAATGAACAGAAGATCAGTTGATGCACTAGCTCTCTACTGTTGGGTCTTCTAAGAGGCCAAGATTCCAATAAATGATATAAAATAGTGATATTTATTTAGCTATTTGGCCAGTTTTAGTCATAAGGAAGTGGAAACATTTAAAAATATTAAGATTTTGTAAATTTTTTTTCAAGTACTGACATTATCTTAATAGCATAAAAATGATTCTTAATGTTATTTGAAACAACTTCCCTGTTGAAAAAAAAGGATAACCAAATTTATAAAAACATGCCTTTGGTTTTAACACAAGTAGTTCTTATAACTCGCAACAGAACATAAATCCATTATATCATTTAGAAAAAGCAAGTTTTAATTAATTATGAAAAAGATTAGATTTTTTTTAACTATAGGAAGTGGTTTCTTTCCAAAAAGGATCATAGTTTGAGCTTTTGAATAATACATAAGGACATTATAACAATGAGACCAGTTATATGATGGTGCCACTGTTCACTGTGATACAAGAACAATATATGAAAAATATCATAAAAACACTACTGAAGAAAAGTAAGTAATTGATCTAATTAGAAAATAAACGTTGTTTGATAATTTTAATAGATACCATCTATATAAATTTCATTTAAGAAATTTATTCAAATAAAAAAGTTTTGCTTCAACAAACTTATTGAAAATGTTTTTGAGAAACTGAAATTTTATCCCACTACTAAGCCAAATGTTATGATTTATTACTCATTGGATTCATGTCGAAGAAATGCCAAGCAAGCTGAACGAAATTTTAAAAGACAATGTGTATTAATTCAAATTTTTATTTTTATACAAGCTGTTTTATATTTCTTTAACTGCTCCATAGACAATTTAACTACATCTGGTTTTAAATTATACTCAAAAATTTACTTCATTGTAAACATTTAAATAATGTTTAAAAACTAAAATTGTTAATTATAATAATTAAAACCAAACCAAAGATTAAATATCATTTTGAGAATGGATATTATCTATATTTTGAACATTCTTCAAAGTTACAGTAAGAAAACCCTCTAAAATTCTTCACATTAAACTCAAGAATTTGCAAGAATATAAATAGATTTTCATAAATCAGATTGAATTTTACAGATGTGATTCAAAAATTATGTTAAAACTTACAATAAGTTGCATATGTCATTATGTGTTTCAGTAAGAACATTTCGACAAGCATTAAAATGAATTAAACAAATATTTGAAATAATTTCAAGATGTACAACAAAATTACAACCAGCAACTCCCATAGAAAAGCAATTAGAATGTTTAAAAAATCTATAATTTCCAGTTTTGCTTAGAATTGCACTCAATTAAGGAGTGCTGTCAAAATTAAATTCTAACTTTGGAAATTATTCTAAAAACAAATTAAATAGAAATACAGATATGGATTGATATTTAACTGCATCAGTAAATTTTTCTTATCGTACCAAATATCTTTAAAAAGTCATGCTGCATTGGAAATGGAAAGCTTATATTGCTGAAACTGGAGAGCATATAAGTTATGCACTCATTAGATGAGGTCATTCTTTAGTTAAAATGAGCATCATATTTGGTACAAGAGGTTAAGGACTTTCATAATCATTACCATAACTTGAAAAATATAGTAAAAATCCAAATTTTAATGATTTATGAGATTTCAACTACCCCCCTCCTCCCTGAAGGGCAACTGCTAGATATAAACAAGCCACCATAAGAATATATCAAGACTACTTCACTGAATACTGTTACAGTTCAATGTTTTGCTAAGCTAATTAATGGAACAGCAAAAAAATTATTAGAAATGCTTGAGAAAGTGATCATTTTGATACTGAATCCTGCATTCGGTTATAAGAAAGAAGACATAATAGCACAGTGATAGAAATATGCATCAAGTAGAAGGTTTATTTGAGAGTGAAAAGAAGTTTAAAGTCATCATACATAAGTAATCAATATGATTTACCTGTCAAAATAAATTTTCATGTCTCCCAAAACTATTATTGCATAAAAATAATGCATAATCTTACAACTAAAAAAAGCATTTTTAAGAACTTCTCAGTTTTTGTTTATTTTTTAAAAATTTAATTAGATCACATAATTTGTAACTATGTTCTCTTCTGTTGTTGATGTGATGAAATTCAAATTCATTCATCAAAGCATTCAATCTTGTGCTTTTTGTTAATGTTAAAATCCCAATTTTTAAAAAAAATCCCTCAGGCATTATACTTGAATTAAAATTTTTACACATAATTTTATTTATTTAATTGTTATATAAGGTTCTTAATGTATATGTATAGTAAGTGATTCAATTAAATTTATAATATTGAATTCCTGTTAATTTTATAAAAAGTTAAGATTAACAGAAAATGCAATCAATATTAATATCTGACAATATGAAATGTCAAACATATGCATAAACATAAGTTTGAATAAATTTAGACAAGAATTATAAATCAAATTGTAGGAACCAATTTCTTACCTAACAAATGCAACTTTACTTCTATTCAAAGCTGCTTCTTTAGGTCCTTCAAATGCAAGAAGTTTAGCTTGAGCCTCCAGATTTTGCATGCTATCTTTCTCAGATTCAGGCACTAAAAATTTTTTATACAAATTTCAAAAAATATGTGCATAAACATATAGCATAAGGAAAAAATTACTTATTTTTCTATAAGTAAATTTAGATAAATTTAATTGAAACTGGCAATACCATTAAAATCCTTTGAAGAACTTTCAAATATCAACCACAATAATTTAAAACAGAATGAAAATGTTTTTAAAAAAGCATTAGAATTTGTTAAAATACAAATACTATACATTTAAAACAGAATTTCCGATAGATATAAAACATGCAAACTCCCCCAAAACATATAATTTTTTAATAACAATTGCATTATTTTAATATATGTTCATACAAAAATCAAAATAATTTTTTATTTATAAAATTTTATTTTATAAATAAAAAATTATTTTGATTTTTGTATGAACATATATTAAAATAATGCAATTGTTATTTAAAAAAATTTTAAGAATAAAATACTAAAAAATATATTTTTTAAGAATAAAATACTAAAAAAACACTTGCAAATAGTTATTTTGAAAAATATGAAAGTGTTAGTTACTGATGCTATGAAAAATAAATGGTATGATGGTCATCTACAGATACATAAATTTTGTCAGTTACTGCCAAATAATTGTTTTATGAGATTTTACTTTATAAAGCAAATTTAAATTTACAAGAATAGAATTAACTCAAATCAAATTAAAAAATTTATACCTGTAATACCAGCAGCTACAACAGCGGCACTAAGCATCTGAGCAGACATAAAGTTCACTTGAGTATTAAATGTAGCTTGGACACTCCTTTTAATTCTAAGCATTTCTCTCATAGTATCTTCATTACCATGCCGAACTTCAAAGTCTTTCCAAGTTTTCCAGAAATCAGGATTAGTCTATAAAAAATATTTTTTTAAAAATGTAAACATATAATGAAATTAATTACCAAGATGAATAATCTCAATGATAATTATATATATATATATATATATATATATATATATATATATATATATATATATATACACACCACATTTCTCAAGATCCCCCCTATTAAGAAATGAAAGAATTCCAGAATTATTTTTTTTCCTAAAACATGCAGTGACATGAAAACATTTTTAAAATAATAATTAAAAACTCAGTTGTTGTCTTTTTGAAATATTATTGCAATAGAATTAAAATTTCAGATAAAGAATATAATACATTAATATAATATTCACTTTAAAATTACACATAAATTGTGTCAAAATAAAAAGTAAAATATTCTTATAAGTTTCAATTACTTTATAAAACTTCAAGAAACTGAAATAAAAAGACAGAAATTGCAACATTTTTTCAAGATTTTGCAAAATCATAATAATAGCTATGAAATATACAAAATATTACATTACATTTAACATTCCAAATACATTGATTTTTTTAATACGCCTTTTCACTAATTTTTTAAAAAGAAATTTGAAGTACAGAATTGTGCATTAAATATTTAGCTATCTTTTCTTTTGGAAATTTTTAGTAAGTAATTTTACATTCTGAAGTTGTTGTCTTACACTCTTAAATTATAGTTATACATTCTGAAATGAACTTACCCTTGGATCACACATTTGACTACAATGAGAGTATATTGCCCGAGCTCGATCAATTTCACCTAGTTTGCGTTCCAAATCGGCAAATTTTAGACACATTTGTTTTGCTTGAGCATCTGGTAATACATCAATAGCCTCTTGGTATATTTCACGTGTATGAGTTACACCATAAATTTCAGCCGCTTTCTTTAGATATATATTGAACATCTGTAATAAATACAGTTTATAAGATTATTTTTTCAGGAAATAGTATGTCTTGATATTAGTATAAAATGAAATGAAAATAACTACTACATGCAGTTTTTCAATTAAATAAAGGAAAATTTTATTAAAAAATAATATGGTTAAGCATTTTAGATAACTGACTTGGAGAAACAGGTTTATATATCTCATATTTAGGTAGAATTTGACCAAAAAGATATATCTGAATTCATTTCTACTGTGAAAAGTAAATACAGATATGTATCATTGCCAAAGAATAAGTAAATTGTAGCCAAGGTACAATATTATTTTATCACCTCATCATCATATTCAACTTTAAAAACTGGTATAATTATTCTAGTTTTGTCTACAGGTACCTGAATGCATGAGGAATGCACTTGATCACTATTCCATCAAAATGTGTAAATATCTATGAAGAGTTATAATAGAATAGTCTTTAAATTTAATTTTGGTTTTTAACTGCCAATCCAGTCTTTATAAGAACGAAAACATTATGTTTCTATTGTATATTTAAGTGAACCTATTTTGAGAGCAGTACTAGAAAACAGCTGCTATAGAGATGGACATTCATTCAAAATTAAATAAAAGGAATTATTAATATACTAAATGGCATCTGATTTTTTAAAAACAAAATTCTGCCATCAAAATCGAAATCTCAAATATCGAGAGGTATGCAAATGACACTTAAGTGTAAGTTAATGCTCAATTCATTCCAAAATGTTCAGTAATTCCTCATCTTGGGACACACAACTTACAACTAAGAAAACAATATGAGAGCCCAAAAATTGAAATGAAAATTTAAACAGGAACATTAAAAACTGATTTTTTTTTAACTGATCTAATTTGATTTTTATCTAACAATTGCATCTTCATTTAACAAAGAGATGTTTCTCTGGTTGTTTACTATGGAAACTATATGATGTTTTTAAATAAAATTCTTTTAATTTTATGCCTTTGAACCCAACTTTGAAGTTTTGATAATATAGAAACTCTTTTTTTGCACTAAAACAAATGACTCTTTTCAATTTTCCAAAACTGTTTTCCAGTTAATAAATAATTATTTCAATGTTTTTTAATAATCTTTAAATGAGAATTAAGATACTCTTTATTTCGCTGAAATCAATCATATCCAAAGTAGCAAATCTCTGCAGATTAAAACTCATAGAGAAAATATGAATATATATTTATAAAGCAAATTTTGTTAGTTTATAAGTGTTTAGAAGAATTCAATGCATCAAAAAGGAAAACTGAAATCAGAGTCCAAGTTAATTTCTAGAAAAATACTAGTATATAGTTACTAGGTAAGTTAAAGTGAATTGTAAAATTATCATTCCAAATTTATTTGTAATTAATAATATCAAAACATATAAAGATGGAAATATGTGATTCGTATTCAGTAATATATTAAAAAAGAAGAATAAAAACAGACCTCAAACTGCTCTTCAGTAAGAACAGCTTTTGTAGCTCTGCTGTACACAGCCATAGCATGCCTTGCCAAACCATGTTCTTCTTCTAGCTTGGCATATAGCAAATAAATTGCTAAAAGAGAAATATGATATAATTATCAGTTTACACAGGAAGAATTTTAATAAATCATTGATTGTACAGTACAAAAAAAATATTGAAAGAATGAAATAAAAAAAACATTAATAAAATATGGGAAAAAGATATTGGTGGAAGAAAAGAGGATGTATAGATATCAAATTATAATAGAGTTCTTTCTATTTAAGAGACTTGATAAATGTCATGCTATCATATTTTATACATAGGAAAATCAGAATGACTTTATCAATAAAGAAAGTTTTTTTAAAGCTTTTTTTCCCATGTTTACAGAAGGGGGAGGGAGAAAATAAAAAGTGATACATTTAACATACAAAATGCTCACAAATATTATCTAACAACATGGAGAAATAATAATTTAAAATTTATTTTAAAAATGGGAAGCTATCTTGATGAAGCTTATAGTCAAAAGAAAATATAGAAAATCATATGTAAAATGCACAATTAATGAATCTTTAAAAATATTTATTGTAATTAGACATTTTTTATAATAGAATGCATACATTTCCAAAGAAATTTAATTTTAATTTATACTTTATCTAAAAAGTAAAAGAGATAAAGGATACATGTTTCATATCAATCTGTATACAAGATAAAATATTTATTATATGAATAATATATAAATAAGGCTAATAAATTAATAATTAGCCTTTTATTGAAAAAGTATGAATAAAAGGCTAATTTTACTCTAATACAAATTCAGTCTTTCATTGATCACACACACAAACAAATGATTAACTCATAATGAATGAACTAAAAGAATTTAAAATTCAGCATGTGAAGCAAATAAATAACATTTACAAACAAAGAGTATTTGAAAAGAATAAAGTATATTTCAACACTTAAAAAATACACCATGAACAACTTTTTTTTATAAAAATGTTAAAAAGTAAAAAAAAAAAAAAAAGTAAAGTAAGAACAACAAAACTATAAGACTAAATTAAACTAGAGGAAAATAAGATGCTTTTTGGAAAACAGATAATAAATCATAAGAAAGGCAGTGTTTTCATTTTAATAAATGCTTTTCAATGGTTATAAATACTGTAATAATAAATTTTATTTATTTAATGACTTACATTTTGCAAATTTCCTTGGACAGCTTTCAAGACATTGTTCAAATAAATCTCTGGCTCTTTCAAGTTTTGTTCCACCCTAAAAATAATTTTAAAAATGTTACTAACTTTATATCATTTCACTGCACATATCATGTCCCAAGACATATGCACTGAAATAATAGAGAAGTTTTTAAAAAAAATAGCAATAGAATTGTTCAGTGTTAACACTACCCACAAAAGAACATCTATAAAATTCCATACTTCAAATTCAACTGCATTAAATTTTCTAAAGAATTAATAACAATTGTGAACAATTATTTGCAAATAAAATTGATGTTGTTGAAAAAGTAAAATGTTTAATTTCAAAATGGTTTTTTTTTTTAATAACTACATTTATAATTACATTGGTAAAATAGAAAAAAATATTTTCTAATTTAAAATTATTTAAATTTAATTCAACAATAAAGAAAATAAAAACTATTTTTATCCATTAAAAATTATGTCTTCAAATTCTCAATAATAAAACAAGAATGCTTTTGACTACCTTAACAGAAAAACATTTCATTTCTATTCATTTAACCTTCTGATTATTAATTAGCACTGACTTTTTATACGGAAATGTTTGTTAATTATTTATTATATAGAAATTTAGATTATGTTTCATACATTTTGCCCTACATAAAAAAACAGAGGCAAAATACAATACAATAAAAACCCTCCATTCTATTATCTTAGAAAATTTCAGAAGGAACTTAATTTCGTATACAAAATAATTAAAGGATTATGCACACATACTAAAAAAAAGATCAATATGTTTCATATTAGTGGTATCTTTTCATTCAGTTATTTAAAAATAAAATTAAAGAATTATTGAGTATTATGATTTCATACTTACATATCTTTTCAAAAACTTTACTAAATATGTATTCCAAATATCATAAACATTGGGCCATTTGAAGAGAGATATACCTTTCTCATAAGCCTAAAAAGATTTTTCCAAATGTTAATCAATTAATTTTAACTCATATTAACTGACACAGTTAACTAAAAAAAATATAATAATCGAAAACTTACCTTAAATGCTTCTTCAAAATAACTGTTTTCTTCTAGAAATACTCCATAATTGATTATTACTTGAGGTGTTGCAATTCTAAGATCAATAATTCTGTCATACACAGCTTTTATAGACTGCAGAAACAAAATTAAAAACAAACTTCATAAAAATATGTTTTTAAAAAATTACAACATAAATTATGGTTATTTTCAGTTTCAAAAAATATACATAAAAGCCACAAAATAAATAAATAAATATTATTTGACAATAAAACCTTTGCCATTAAATGACTATTGTTCAACCAACTTATCATAGTAAATGAAAATATTAATTACGATATTATTTCTTATGCTTATTTATATAAATATACAAACCTTGAAGGTTCCCAAAACTTCTTCCAAGTCAGCATAGAGAAGCCAAACTTTCAAAGATTTATACAGACGCTCTTGAACAGGAAGACTCTAAAAGGAAAAAAAAAAAAACCATTAGTAATTATGATTAAGCTGAAAATGTATTTGTAATAATAATAATAATAAAACATAACAATTTATATAAATACCTGATCATGATATGATCCTTTATGCACAGGCATTGCAGTTGCACGCTGCATAAGTTTTAAAGCATTTTCAAATTTGCTAAGGAAAAAAAATAAAATAGTTATTAAAAACTGTAATTCTTTTGATAAAACTGTTTTTGTTCCTGTTTACAACAAAAATGTCAATGCATAACTTAAAAAAGCAATTTCAAATAATGTGAACTGAACAAAAATTAAATAAATTTTAGATATTTTGTTATCTTGTCTTTGAAAAATGATACATTGAAAAAACAAAAATATTTTCTTACATACTTAAAAATAAATATAGCTTTACAATATATTTGAATAATGCTTTAGAGAGTTTAGTTCAGCTATTTTATCCAATGATTATTTTTTTAAAAAAATAGGAAATATTAACTATATTAAAAAGATGGGATATTAATTTAAAAGGATAGTCTTCTAACAGTAAAGCTTTTCTAAATTGGCATAATTCATTTAGCTTTCATGGATTTAACTTACACAATTAATTACATTGGATGCAACTACATTAAACAGATCTTTTTTAAAAGATAAATAAATTTTTAAATGTAAAATTAAAATGTGAATTCAAATAATTTTGAAATTGATTATTAGAATTAAAGTAGGTTTTGTAATCTTAAAAATGAAATAGCTGATTTTTAAAATTATTTGGCTTTATAAATTCATAAATACAAAATAATGAGAACGTACTATGAAAATAGTTAGTTTCTAATATAGATGAGAGAGTAAACGATTAATGAATGTAATGAAGTTGACACTAATCTTCTAAAAAATATTCTACAAATGATAAATAATTCTTATTTAATTTGGAATTATTCATAATTGCATAAGTAAAATTGGAAAAAGTTGCAACATTTCCCAATTTATAAGTGTTTAGGTATTTACAATTAACATAAATTTAAAAAAAAACATGCAACTTGGATACGTACTTGTGCCGAATTTCCATTTCTGCCCATTCACACCATACTGAAGCCAAGTCATCTACTTCTGTATATGGTACTTGGGTTCCTTTCTCAAAAATCAGGCTAGCCTGAAAAGGAAGTCATGATTTAAAATTGTCGAATTCTCAAGATACCAATTCAAAATATACACAAAATTATTTTTTAAAAATAAATACATTTTTATCCAACAATACTCACATCATCAATTTGTTTATGTGATTCATAAAATTTAGCAAAGGCTACCCACAAAGTATGCAGCTTCCCACAAGCCAGTTTGGGATCCACTTTCTGTACTGCTTCAGTATATGTATTGATAATCTGAGAAGGGAGAAATTATAGCGATGCAATTCATTAATTAAAAATAAAATATATAAATTAAAATTTTAAAATGACTATTTTCCATAGCATCGCACTGTAAACTAACCTCCTTAGGCTTTCCTTCTAATAACTTTATTCTTCTATGCCATTCATGAACATTGTGAGGATTTTGTCGCAAGAGAACACTAAGGAAAATAATATTTAAAATACATATAATTTTAATGAAATTGTTGAAAAATATTGATGCATAAACTTCAAAGTAACATATATTTTGAAAATTTTTCAGCAGTATTACCTGTTCAACAACAATGGCCGCCTCTCTAAAAGATAATCAAACCATGCCAGTCGTAAATCTAATTCAAGGGTTTCTGTAAAATAATAAACTATACATTAATTTCAGAAACTTTCGAATGCCTAAAAATGGAATACTAAACCTAATTTATAATTATATATATAAAGTAAGTTTTGAAAAAGTTACAATAAATTGCACGAAAAAGGATTATATGATCAATTTAATTCATGAAATTAAGTTGAATCTGCACTCAAGAAATTTCATTTTATTATTTAATAAAATCTTCTATAGAATTTGACTTTAAATGAAATTTGCATGCTATTTCCGCCCCCTATTACCATTTGCTGTAAAATAAAGTTTATCAAAGAATATTTTACAATTTAGGTTATATATTAACATAAATGAGATAAGTAAAATTTGGTCTTTTTCCCAAAACCTTTTTTATATTTTAAAAATTCTTTACACAAAGATTTCAAATGGAACAATAACATTACGGTAAATAGACTTAATTATATTTTAATACATTCTCACATTTAAGAAAGTTTGTAAAAATACTATGTATAGAAGGCTGATAATGACTCATTAAAATTAGAGAAAACAGCAGGACATTTAATAATTAAATTTCTCTTTAAAAAATACACAGTAATATAAAAGAAATGAAAGGTAAGTTGAAATTTTATATCCTAATTTATTTCAAAGTTCATCAATCAAAATTATAGTGGCATTTTATTTTTAAAAAGAATTATTTCTAACTAAAAAAAATATTTACAAATATTTTGAATTAAATAAGAATTAGAGAAGCACTGCACCTTCTTCTGTAGCAAATCCCCTATCTACTTTTTCAATTTTTGCTTTGATAAGACTTTCTTCACATTGTGAGTAAGCATCAAAAACCTACAATAGAAAATTAGTATAGCAAAAAGGTATTTTAAACAGGAAAAAAGTTATGAAAACATCAGTGCAAATCAAGAAGGTAAACTGACATAGCTTTTATCAGAAGAGCATAAACTAAAGCTGCTTGATGCTTCTGATGTTGATAATTTATTGATACATTCAAATATGTTCTGATATATATACAAAAAGAAAAAGCTTTATTGATAAAAAAAAAGTTGATTTCTATCTCATATACTTGAAAATTCTGACACAAATGATTTGGTCATTATTGTACCTTAATATTAAAATAAAAGGTTATTATAATATAGTGATAGAGCATAACTTGCCAAACTTAAAGCAAATTTTTAAAGAAAAAAATAGTGCTATCAAAAAAGTACTAAATCTCAAACTAAATGAAGTTTTTAATGCAAATTATTAAAATTATTATATTTTCTTGTTTTAAGAATTATTTTACTTTTTTTAATTTATAACTTTAGATTCATTTCAATTACAGAAATTAAAACTAACTTACTTGAGTAAAATCACGAACAGTCATAACAGTAGTAATAGCTTCTTCATAAATATCTCGAGCCTAAAAATAATCATTTTTAGAATTCAAGTAATATATATATATATATATATGTAGAAGTTTAGATTTCTAAAAGGTTGATTTTTGAATATTAATAATGAATATAAAAACTAACATTTATGAGACAAAAAATTAAGGGCATTTTATTTCATTAATGCTTGAATATGAAAAAACAGATAGGTTCAAGATTTATTCTTGACTATAAATGAGCATAGTACAGAAAAAAATTAATAAGCCTTAATGATTTATTTAATTTTTATAATAAAATTATTATTTATTTATTTATTTATTTCAAAATTAACAACCCCTAAAGACATTGGAAACTTCATTTATTTAAGTTTCTTTTCTTCCTTCATAAATCTCTCCACATTTCTTGAAAAATATACAACATACTCGAGCAACACTTGTATCATCCCAATTTCTACCAGGAGACTACAGCCATTATTGAAATAAAAACTGTTTTCAGGTGCCATATAAAGTATAGTCTCAAGGTATATCATTATCTTTAACTAATAATTGAAAGATCATTATGTTTTACTAACAATTAGAACCTTAGAATGCTAAAGAGATTGAGCTTCAATTCGATCTTGTGACTATTAATAATAATTCATCTTTGGTAACTCACTCATTACCTCACCAAACATATTACTTTATCTTTAATTTCAATGAAATAATATCTTTAATTTCAATGAAAGCATTAAGATATAACTTCATATACATGATAGTATGAAAATGCCAGACATTAAAGCTGTGTTACTTTCTGTGCCTTAGAAATGCTCCCACTCATTTATACATTATGCTTTCTAATCGTTAATTTTGTGATGACAGTTCCATGTCATTGTTAATTTAAGCATTTTAACTTTTACATTATGCATGTTGCAATTTAGAGATGTTATATCAGTTTATATCTATAATTAAATGTTTTTCTAACTTTAAAATTGGCAGCAAAAAGCATTAATACTATGGAGAAAAATGAAGCAAAATACTAATAAATTAATTAGCTATTAATAACGAATATTATACAAGAATATTAACATAGTTTACTCATGAGATTTTAAAATACAGAATACAATGAAACCAAAACTTACACGATCAAATAAGCCACTTCTGATGTAGTAATCTGCTAAGCAATTCCAAAAATGACCTACTTGATCAGAAAAACGCCTTAAGCCATCTCGAATAATAGCATCAACATTCAAGGAGTGCACCTCATCAGGATTCTTTGAAATAAGTTCACATAATTCATTCCATAGCTAAATATATATAAAAAGAATTAGAGAAGATAGGCAAATATATATACATATAAAGAATCAGAGGAGCTGTTTATTATTTGATTTAAATAGCAAAATTTTGATCTTTTTTAACTGCAAAACAAACTTTAAATTAGATACTTTGCTATTAACAAAACAAAAAACAATGTACTTAAGGAGAGAGTTGAAAAGAAAAAGGTCTTTAAATTGAAAAAAAAAAACCCATAAGTTAAATAATTTATGGTAAGTCAACTTAAACTAAAATTTTATTTCGTAAAATTTAAATGATGGATTGACTGATTATATGCCCTTTCATTTCAATATTAGAAAAGAGGAAAAAGCATGCTTTAAAATAATTTTATATAAAAAATATAGAAATTATAAGCAAAATAAAAGGTTTTTCTTTCTTTCACAAAATGCAATAAAATGATTTTTAAAAAATATTAATTATTCTATTTTTCTTTGAGCTATGGTTATTTCAATGAACCATAAAAGAATTGACAATATTGAATCTATTCATTAATCTAGCACATCTGTTATTAAAGAAAGATGCACGTTTAAATATTTTCTTTATATTTTAAGAAGTTACAATTAGAAATTGATATTTGAGTTTCAAATTAACCAATGAACAGTTCAGTTTTCAGCATTATCTAATTAAATAGCAGTATCTGATAAAAGATTGTGTTTTGATTTGATTAAGAACTGTAGAACACTACACATAATAAATTTTACATGAATTAGAATACAATGCTTATGACTGACTTAATTTTAATTAATAAATATTAAAAAAATGTAATAAGATGAACAGTCAAATTAAGATAAGTGTTAAAATCCTGAATAAATAAAAGTAACAGAATCACAAATGCTAGCTATTAGAATAACAGCTATAATCAAGAATAACAAAAAAAATGCTTTATAATTATTAATGAATAATTATTTAATGAAATAAGCTTTATATTATTTAATGAAATAATTTTAAATGCTAAATAAATAAATCAAGATTTAAATTGCCCTTGGAAGTATAGAAAATAGTGAATCAAGATTTCTTTTTAATCACATATTCAAATCTCTAAATGAATAAAGACAATAAATAATAGCAAAATCCATGCCACAATTTTTAAATGATTTTTTCAGAAAAATAAAGGTTTTTTCAATAAGTTTAACTTCATTATCATTAACAATGTGTGTAAAGAATCTTAAATCACACTTTAAAAAATTTTGAATAATTATTTAAATAAATAATGGGTTTAAAAAAATAATGTTTAAATATTATTTTTAACCCAATATGTGTTTATAAAGTTACACAAAATACTAAATGTAAGAGATAGTTTCCCTGACAAAAAATAACTACAGCACAATTCTGCTTATCCACACACTATGAAGAAACATAGCAATCATTAGTAGATTTACAAATAATCTGCAAAATGTTTATGAAGGAAGTAAAATCGCACAAATTGGACAAACTTTTAATTATAATATTGCACTTACAGTATCTTTGCACTCAAAAATTGTTAGTTTATCCTTTATTATAAAATTAGTACTTTGTTTCCTTATACGAATATTACTTTTATTTTCTCCCTGTACTGAATGAAAGCTTTGGGGGGGGGGGGGGCAATTTTGATATAAACAGCCAGTGGTGCAAAGAGTTGGATACATTAAAAATTAGTGTAGTTAAAATTTCAATCAATTATAATTCTAAATTCAGCCCAAGTTACCAATAATTTATAAATTACACCTGTCAATTCAAATATTCAGGAACATCATATTCTAATTACCACAAAAGACCTGATAAATATTCGTCATTCACTAAATCTTAACTTGAAAGCTCATTTATCAAAACCCTAATTGTAAAATAATCCTTATATATTTTTTCAGGTAGGCGAAATGGTAAAGAAAGTGAAAAGATGATATTTTAAATGGAAGAAAATAATTAGTTAAAGAAATGAATACAATAAAAAAATCTTTAACAATTGAAGTATGAAATGTCATCTAATTAATATTATATATATATATATGTTTCCCTAAAATAAGAATTACGTAAAATTATATTTCTATTTCTATCCCTAAATATTTATTAAAAAATAATTTCGTTTTCAATAGATAAAATTCTTTATAATTAAGAATAAAATTTTACCTGATGTTTAGGTTTCCCATGTTTTGAAACAAATTGTTCATTGTTTACAATTTCAGCTAACTTCACAGCAGCTTCATCAAGTCGGGAAATTTCCAATAAATATTCAATGAAGTCTTCTGTATCTTCACTGCATAGCTATAGAATTACAAAGGAAAATATTAAATTTATTTAAATTTTAAATTAAATCTTTTAAAGAAACATTGTTCATAGTAATACAATTTTATCAATTTCAGATTTTGAAATCATTCTCGTTAGCTTTCTTCATCCTCACTTTCATGGCGAAAAAAAAAAAAAAACATTTACATAAACTATTTTTATAAAAGGTATTTCCATTATTTAAGTATTTTGATATTCAAGCAAACATTGTATAATTATTAATTTAGTAAACGTTAAATGTGTCCCTTGAAAGTAAATGCTTATGTCACCTTTTCGTTTACAAAATGCTTATTTTCATATTCTTATGAACATATATAATGTCAAATACAACAATAAATAATTTTTTTAAAAAAAATATTTAATGCAATGATTTTCTGAAAATAATAATTTAAAGGGACTGACTGAACACTATTACTGAAAATAATTTTTCAACACATAAAGATCTACTTATTTTGTATAATGAACATAGTAAGAACGTTAGCAACTACATTCTTCCCACAATATAAGAGATACATTTCTAAAATGATATTTATTTCAGAACAGTTCAATTTAAAAATTTAGATATAATTCCCATCAATCTAATAGCTGGCAAATATATATTAGTAAAAAACAAATTAGTTTTATATGGAAGAAATAATTGAAATCATAAGGAAATCTCATAAACAATAAAAAAATTAAACAGATAATTTTTATTCAAGAATCACTTCCATATTACTTTTTTTTTTTAATTTTGTATGTTTTGAAAATCTATAACTACTTCTTTCTTCATTCATAAAAAAAATTACTATATTCTAGGAAATAGAATATTAGGTACATTATTTCAATATAATCAAAATTATTAATATATTTTTAATTATTTATTAATCAAATTTATCAATATATTCAATCATTATTTAGTATAATCAAAATAATTCAAAATATTACTTTGTATTTACAAGAGTGTATCTCTTCTTAACAGAAACATCCAGAAGAAAAAATATATTTCTTCAGTAATTAAAAAATATATATATGATTTTTCAGGATCTAAAAACTTTATGACTATTGTATACAGCAAATATAGTCAATGACAACTCTGATAATGCGGTTTAAAAAGAAAATAACTGCATCAATGGGAAACGACAGAATTCAATTTTATTATCTAAAAGCTATAAAAGATCTCCATGAAATTAAGCAACTTACATTTCAGATACAGAGGAACCCCCATATATCGAACTTTTTTCTGGAATCTTGGGTTTTCTATAGAAAAACAGCTTCTGTATATCGAGTAAAATTTCAACAAATCAAACAAATTTTTCTGCATAAATATATTACGCTCAGCCTTTGATTTTGGTCTTAAGAAGAAATAAAAGATGGGGGGGGGGGTCTTTACTACTTTTTATTGCAGCAGAAAATCGAAGACTAAAAGTTTTTAAATTAAAAAGCAATCAATTCAGCTCAGATTTTTTTAAAGAGTTAATTAGTCCCTAAACAGTCATTTTAAACCATAAAAGGGAAGTTCATCTTAATAATGATAATAATAAAGCAGAATGAAAAGTGATGTGAAAGAGTATAAAATATTGAAAAGCAGAGTATCAATTTCAAAAAATTAAAAAATATTTTTTTTAGCTGCTGAGTTTTTTTTTAACTTTAAAAATTAATTATATGTAAATATTTAGTAAGAATATGATTAAAAAAATCTTCAACTTTATTTATTTTTTAATTTGTACTTTTTTTTTCATCAAGTTCAATATATAGAGGTTCGATTACCTACAATTTTATCACACAAAATCACACTTGCCCAAATTAGATTAATAACATCATGTATAAATTTAATGGGAATATTGTATAGGGGTTCATAAATTAAAGCAAAGAATTTTCAATATTCACTAATGTTGTCACTGACTACGGTCTTGCAGATGAAAACATTTGATTATCAAAATGAAATAAAAATCAGTTATCTAAATCTCTCATAAATAGTAGTATTTAAAAAAAACAATAATAAAACAAAAAAAGTTCTTATGGCTATACTAAAATGTTCTGCATCTGAATGCTTTTGATGAATTGATAGATTGCATAATGATATACAATGAAAAATGCCAAATAATGATCATTTTCATCTTTTATAAATGATACTGTAACCATATTTTTTGCTACTTAACAAATATACAAATATAAAAACTTACAAATATAAAAAAAGAAACTAAACTATATATCTATATACCTTTAAATATCTCCGATATACTCGAACTGCTGTTTCTGGGATACCTTTAGAGGATACAAATTTTAAATACAAGGGCCATATTCGATGATGTTGAGTGATTGGCAGTGCTCTCAAAGCTCTATCAAAAACATGGCGAGTTCTAGTAATTTGACATTGAATAGATAAAAATTCACAATAATCAATCCAAATTCGAGGCATCTGAAAGAAATTTAAAACTTAATTGACATATTTGAGAAATAAAAGTCGCTTTAAAAAAATATTTATTACAAAAAAAGAGGGGGAGCTAAAATTAAAGTTAATTATTTTCTCTCAGAGTATTTGTAATTCCAATAACTAAATAGTTTTATGTTATTTTTAACTATACACAGAAAATCACATTTAAAATTCATTTTATGTTTGCTTTGCCATTAAATATGATCTATGCTCTTTGATTAAAATGTAATGTACTTTAAATATTGGAAAATAAGAAAAATATTTTAAGAAATATTGGACATTTCATATTGCAAATACTCTAGAATATTTTTGCATTTCTCACACAAAATTTTTAAGCAAACTTGCTTATCTTTAACTTTTCATCCAGAAAAAAAAGAATGCTAATATTTATCAGAAAATAAAATAAAAGGAAATAAGCTACTTCCTATTTCCTCAGCAATGAAAATCAACAAATTTGGAAGGACAAAATATAACTTCATTAAAATTTTATTTATACATAACTTAAAACAGATTTAAAAAACCTGGTTAATAACTGACAGTTTTAATTTTTTTATTGAATTTTCAAGGACATTACTGAAAGGAAAAAAAAATGCATTTTTGTTTGCCTTGTGAAAATATATATATATATATATATATATATATATTAATTTCAAAATATTTATAACGGACAGTGAAAAAAAGAATTAAACATAAAAAATATCATTTATAAGAATATAAGATTATGTAGCAGATCTTGATTTCATTTCATTTCATGGAAATGCCAAAAACACAGGGATGGGAGAAGAATTTAAATACACATCAAAATTAAAGTAGGTTTGTATAATTGATAAAAATTTCATTTCCGTTCAAGAAAATGGCAAAAAATAGCATGTGAAATTCAAGGCTTCCAGAGAAATTTTTAATCTATTTTCAAAAATAAATTATAATAGGAATATTTTTATTAAGTGCCTCATATCTAATAAGAGATGGGAAACAAACCGTATGCTATTATAAATTTCATGCTTTCTTATGGATAAAAAAAGAACAAGAATTATGAAAAAGCTATAATTAAAAAAGTATATTAATTTCAAATTGGATTAAATAGCATTATTTTTCAAAAATATATAAAAAGAAAAATTGTGATTCATCAAAATTTGCAGAAAATTTGATAAAAATGCTTTTTAATTTTCTCCTTTTTTAATTTCTCTATTAGCAACTATTTACAGAAAGATTGTACACAAAGGTACTAAGAACTAAATATGAAGAATTAATATTTAAATAGGATAGTCATTTACTATATAATATAGCAAGAATTCAAAGACATTTTTTAAAAAAAAGATTAATTGAAATATAGAATCACAGAATATCTATATAAGTAAGGGAATACATAATTTAAAAGAAATCATACAAGCACAATAATATATCAGAAGCATATACAATAAATCCATACATTTTATAATAAAATTATATTTAAAACACATTTGACTGTCTAAAATCATAAATAAGGATTTAAAAAACACATTAAAAAAGTATACCTTGTGCATAAAAACTAAAGCTCTTTCAAAAGCACTATTAACATCTTCATAAGCAGGATCTGTAACACATTTTCCTCGAATTTGAGCTCTTCTCAGTTTCAGATATTTATGCCAAATAATGTAACTATGAAGGAAAATAAAGGTTAATTAAAAAGTAAGTAATTAAAACAAAATTTTAATAAAATAGATTTAAAGCATTTATATAAATAAATATCTTGCCATTCTGTTCTTTTCTAACCAGAATCCAATATCACACTCACGAGATTTTATATTTTTAGATAAGAAACAAAAAAGAAAAAGGGGAGGGGGAGAGCAGAATACACTTAAATAACTTAGTTTCTATTTTTAAATTTGCTTTATGTTGTTCCATAATAAAATCATAGTAACTAAATTTATCTGTGAAATATCACCATCGATACCAAAGCTTATTTTAGGAAGAGAAATAAGAAATAATTAACCTGATGCAAATCCTATTTATAAACATAAAAAAAATGTTACAATTTTAAAGATTTTTAAAAACTAGAATATTAAGATACTGGTTGTCAAACTTTCACAATGAACACTTTCTGAAAAAATAATAATCTGTGATAAACTAGACCCACAAAAAATATCTTTGATAAAAACCATGCAAATAATCAGTATTTAAAAAAGCAATATAAAGAAGATTGCTATTTGTGTTTGCTATTTGTGTTAAAGTCTTAATTGCTATTTGTGTTTGAATAGAAAAAAAGAAGTAGCTTTAAAGTGTAAAGAAGTGCTCACCAAATTTTCAACTCAGAAAATACTAATATATAAATGCCATTCAATATAACTGATTGTTAATGAAATAGAACGAATTCCAAGAAGAAAGAATATTATACCTTCCAGGCAATTCTCTGAGAGCTCGTTCATAAAGAAGATTTACCACATGTTTAGGAGCTTCTTTTTTAAATTCAATATACCGCAACCAATGCTTAACTGAATACGGATTTCGTAGAATTTCTTCTTCATATGGAATGTCTTCATCTTCCTACAAAGCAATCAATCATGTAAAAATAATCAAATCATTAAAAATATAATATACAGTATTTAAATCAAAACAAAATGGTCCTCTTCAAAATAATTAAAAATGAAAATTAATACCATTTATACAAATTATATATTAAAATTAAAAATAGATAATTTTTTTTAATTCTGATTATTTTAATTTTTAGACAATCCAGCTTACTTTCTAGTTTATGAAAAATATGAATTTTGTTATTAACACTGCTTTATCAGCTCAATAATACAATACTATACAAGGAAATCTTTTTGAAATTATGTGCTGTATCAACTTGACAACAAGTCTTTTAAATTCTATAATTATGACAAAAGTATATAAATATTAACAACAAGAGAGTCTAAACTAAATTATATGAGAGATCTTCCATTTCTCAAGTAAATATAATAATCTGCCTTCATAAAATTTTTATAAAGAATATTATTTTATATTACAATATATTCCAAATAGAAATACATAATTACTAATCAATATATTTAACTATCAATGTGCATGCATAATTTATTTGATATAGTTATAATTAAAAAAGGAGAAAATATATTTAAAAAGATCTGCAAGAGAACACTAAATGCAATAAGTTTAAACATTAAGATTTATTTTTGTACATGATAATTTAACAAATAGTTTAGAATAGAGGTAACTTCAGCAAAGAATTTTTTTGTGTGTGTGTGTATATATACAGTGGGACAAACAATTGAGGATACACCTTACTTTTACTTGATAAATCCAACTTTCAATCGAAATAACACACTAACTAGAAGTGCAAATGTGTTTTTATTTTCACACATGGCAAAAGGGTTAATTTACAGTAAAAATAACGAAAATCAACAAAAAAATATCTAAAATTAAAAATTTCACAAGTATTTGAAATAAACATGGGCAGATCTTTACCTCAAAAAATTGAGGATACACCAATGAAATTTGTGTGACATATCACATACAAAGACAGTGTCAATATTTGGTTGCATGTCCTTTGGCTTTTATAATGTCCTCCAAACCTCTTGGTACCGATTCTACCAATTTTTTGGTGGTTTGTGGAGATATTTTATCCCATTCTTCTTGTAACACCTCCTTTAAATGGTCTTTGTTCCTAATTTGGTGTTTTTGAACCGCTATTTCGAGTGCGGCCCACAAATTTTCTATGACATTGATGCCAGGGGACTGTAGTGGTGTGTGCAATTGCTGTTTACAATGAAAAAGACATCACATTTTGAAATTATGTGCCGTATGTTTGGGATCATTGTCTTGCTGGAAAATAAAATTTCCATTTAAACCCAATTTTTTCCTCTTCTTTAAGATTGTTGTTGAGTATATCTATATAAAGCTTATGATCATATGCCATATATAAAAATGCCATATATAAAAACTTAATTTCCTACCCCATTTGAAGCCATACAACCCCAAACCATGATGGAGCCACCACCATGTTTAACTGTAAGAAGTGTATTTTTTGGATCCAAAGCAGTGTTCGGCTTTCTCCAAACAGTGTGACTGTCATCACTTCCAAAAATGTTGAATTTACTTTTGTCACTAAATATAACTTTCTTCCCAAAGTTATCTGTCTTCAATTGAGGAGTTTTTGCAAACTCCAAACACTTTTTCTGGTTTTGTAAGCTTATGAAAGGCTTCTTTCTAGCTACTCGACTGCTATATCCAGCATATCTAATGACATTTCTCACAGTTTCAACACTTAAACTTCTGCCCATTATTCGAGAAGTTTCTGCAGCTAGATTGACTGCACTTAGTTTAGGATCAATCTTGATATCTTTCAAAATTTTCTTTTTGGCTACATCACTCAAAATACTTTTCCATCCTCTTCCACTTTTATTTTCAATTAATCCATCGCTTTTAAATCTTCCAATGATTTTCTGGACACACAAGTGGCTTCTACCAAAAATTTCAGCTATTTCACGATAAGATTTTCCTTCCTTAAATAACCTTCATATAAATTTTCTTACATCAATACTGGTCTCTCTCCGAGGACCCATTTTCCATTTAAAATTGCGACTTTAAATTCACATAACGAACTTCTAAAGACAAAAGTAGCAGTCGAAAAGGTTTAAGATAAAATTGGCCAAACTTAGGCTTTTATAGTAGCAAGCAGAAAAAAATCTAGCGGTAGTTAAATAAAAATTTTATTGGTGTATCCTCAATTTTTTGAGGTAAAGATCTGCCCATGTTTATTTCAAATACTTGTGAAATTTTTAATTTTAGATATTTTTTTGTTGATTTTCATTATTTTTACTGTAAATTAACCCTTTTGTTACTTGTGAAAATAAAAACAGGTTTGCACTTCTAGTTAATGTGTTATTTTGATTGAAAGTTGGATTTATCAAGAAAAAGTAAGGTGTATCCTCAATTGTTTGTCCCACTGTATTTGTTAGTTTGTAACTTTTCCGTTAGCCGGGTGCAAATGTCACCAATTGTAAACCAAATGAGAGCCGAGTCACTGAGCAAAGCGAATGATAAAACAGTCAATGGAATACTACAGTATTTGGCAATTTTTTGTTTACGCTCTGCTAACAGAAAAGTACTTTTTGTTCTTACGACTAACACTTCACAGAATTAATACAAGAAGTGGTGTTCTATATAACATTTAGAGATTACTACTGATCAGTTGACACTTAAAAATTAACAGATAAAAAAAAATAAAAAATAATTTAAGAGCAGTGGTTCAGAAAGAAAAAAATTTCCAGCTACAACTGAATTTTAAAAAAGTGAAAAGAGCAAAATTAAAAAATAATAATTTCAGATATAAAATTCTATTGATTGCATACTATTTTTTTTTATTTTTCCATATTACATGATTTATTTCTGTTCTCTGTATTTTTGTAAGAAGTTTGCATTTGTTAAAAAAAATGACTTATTTTATTTATCAAACGAAATATTTGAGACCTTTATATACAGTTCAGTATTAATGACAGTGCCCATAGTATAATCCAACACGAAACAAATGCCTAAGATTTATATCTTGTGACATATAAATAAATATAAGAAGTGATGTAATTTTTTATTTATTTTTTGAAATACCGAGCAAATTAATCAAACTTCTATTAAATGTTATGATGAATGAATGATCAATCAATAAATATCTTCAAGAATAGCCATTTTATTTGAATAGATTATGCCCATTAATTAATCTATTACTTATGACTGTTTTACTTCTTAATTTGACTTTCCAAGTTAGTGATTTTTTGCTATAAAACCCCCAATTACTTCACTTGTGCCCAATACTATGTTATTTAGGTAGTATTTTATCTTTAAAATTAAGATAACATATTTGGAAACCTAACACTTTTTTAAGAAAGAAAATAATTTCCACAATTCCCATCAATATTTTTCTTTTGAATTTTTTAACATACTACATTCAATGTTGTTTCAGAATCTTACTTTCCAAGCTTAGTAAAAAAGATTTTTGAATGTTCATGATAAATTAATGAATTTTACTAATTTTATCAAATAAAATTCCTCATGAATTATTTAAAAAAATCTCACAAGCAAATAATCATTAAAATAAATAGCCATAAATACACACATTTATGCTTTTAAAATACACATATACATTATAAATTTAGTTATAAAGGGGGAGGAACAGACTTAAACATACAAAATGATAATATTAGCAATGAAGAAAGAAAGTAAAACATTAAAAAGTTAGTTAAATAAGAAAAAACAGATTCAGATCACAAAATGGTAATATTAGCAATGGAAATGAAATGAAAATATGTGGTGAGTAGATAGTACACATAGTAGAGATTCTGAAATGAACTATATTTTCTTATATACTGAATTTTCCACTTGAGATGTTTTAGATTCTCAGGATTAAGATAGGACAAAATATCAAAAACCAGAACTATTTTCTTCACTCAATTTTTCGCATCTTAAAGGAAATTTTCAGTTTGATTTTAAAATTTATGATACTATCTACTTTTAAACATCTGACCATTATTGCTCACTTTTAGAGGTGTTGTACTAAATAAGTCAATCATCAATACTAACAGAAAAAATGTTTACTCAAAAGAAAATTCAACTTTGAACAAAGAAGGCAACAAAAACGTTTTACAAAAAATGCTTGTTTATTTTAAAGGGCCAGGGTTTTATCGCCAACCAAAAGAAATATTGCTAAATTGGTTAAATTACTTCTACAGGATTTGGCGATCTTGGCATAATCCATAAAACGCCAAGTAAACCCGGCCGCCATAAAAAATAAACATGCGCCCTTGTTTTAATGATATAAAAAAGAAAAATGTGATCAAGTACGTTATAAATTGAAATAGATTTTCAGATAAATGCTTCGGACAGAAACCGTTATTAAAATGAAGTGCAATATAAACAATTAGAATAACACATGTTCTATACTTCCAATTAAGTCATGCTATTTTTAATCGTGTACGTTAAGATGGACCCACAGTAAACGTATAAAGAAACACATTTTTAAAAAAATAAGAAAGAGCCATTCAAAATTATTACTTACCACCACCACATTCTTCTGATTATTATCTGAATTAATCATATTAATTTATCACGATTCTTGTTAACAGTTACAACATTCGAAAGTTGTGGGCATGGGAAAGTTTAGCAGCGACTTAAGAAGTGTAGTTCTTCCGGACAGGAAGGACTTTCGTTCTGATACCTACAAAATGAAAGAAGCGGATAGCGGAAGAACGATCATGCAGAGAAGCGGATAGCGAAAGAACGATCATGCAATGTTAACGGACTTAGAAAACTTTTTCGGGAG
>JAOUZG010043444.1:4432749-4458371 GCA_026289955.1 Argiope argentata
ATATCTAAAATTTTTATTAATTTTAGAGATTATAATGCATATATATATATATAGGCATTATAATCATTAAAATTCATACATAATATATAAACAAGAGAGCAATTTTATTACAAGTCTTTCTGCAAAGAATGACTTGTAATAAAAAAATAAAGGATTTCAAGAAAGCTAATATTTAAAATATTATCTCAATTGTATTTTTAAATTATCTGCAATAGCTTTTCTAACATATAGATGTATTTTTAATAATACTTCTTTATTTAGAGCTTTATTGAAGGATTGATAATAAAAACGATAGCATCTACTTTCCCTTTTTGTCAAACTGTCTTGATATATATCAATTAGCTTGATACTTTTAACCAATGTTCCAACAATATTCCACACTAATATGAAGAATGATTCTTCTAGAAAGCTTTCTTTTGTCCAGAAACTAACATCATGTAAATATAGAGGTGGGTACAAGCTTAGAGGACGATATACTAAACACAAAGAGTCCTGGCAAACTTTATTACAAAAATAGGAATCTTGCAACAATAAAATTTTATAATCCATAACATGAAACTTTATTCTTGATATTGTTTCTAAATTTAACAAAATAACATAATATGTTTTTGAAAGATGAGTAAATTTCATAATTTGACCTATTTCAAAGTTTTGTTTAATAGATTTTGGACAAAATTTTTTCCTATGTTCCATAACCATTTCTACATCAGTATAGAAAACACAACAGTTGCTCTTTGTAACAGAACAAGATAAATAAATGGATTGAATATAATCTAAATTATTAGGTGAGTAATGAGACTGATCAGAAATAACTGGCTTTGTATTTATATATCTAGACAGGTCTTTCCAACAAAAATCCTTAGAATTTAAAGGGAACTTTAATTTTATGTTTTCTAATATTACCTGAAATCCTTTCAGGAGAGAATCCAAAGAAGAACTAAAATATGACAAGAAATGCATAAATGGATGGAAATGAGTTTTAAAATAATGCATACAACAAATACAAGAAATTAGCAATGTTATTATATTGTCTTCCTTTTCATTAAATCTTAGAAATTCTGATATAATAGTATCTAAGCATTCAGAACATATGTCTATATTATCACAGATACTCCGATTTTCATTTTGAGATATGGAGGCACATGGTGAAACAGTAGTTCTACAAAAAAGTAAATTACTTATAAAAATTTTCTGAAGTGAAATGAAACCAGAACTTGCAACCTCATCTATGAAAGAAACTAATTTAGAGTATGGCGAGTTGACTTTTATAGAGAGGCACCTATAAAAAATAATAAACAATTTTTCAAATGAATTCTAACATACAGATAAAAATGTGCGTCAAAAAAACATTATTATAGGAGACCAATGTAACAAATTTTCTTTTTTCTTTCTTTATCTGAAGATAAGTATAAGTTGTTATAAATTTTCTTTTTTCCTGTATTTCTATACAAAAGAAAATTTTATAAAAAAATATAGGTGAGGACAAATTCTCTAATAATAAAATTAAAAATAACATTTTTAAAAACAAATCTTTATATTTATCAATTTATTTTGGTATTTTTTAAATTAAACAAGTAAAATAATTGAAACTAAAGAAAATAAATACAATAACTAAATATTAAAGGGGAAAAAATTGTATTAAAATTTTTTGGGTAAATATTAACATTTTTCTATTAGTAGTTGTACAAATATTTACATTAATTCTATTGATACTAAAAAAAGTTAACTGTCTTTTTCATAATTCAAATTCAACTAGACTTTCAAATATAATATCTAATATCTATAATATCTAAAGTAGAAACTTTCAAACTAGTGCAACAGAGTCAAATCTCAATGTTTCTATATTTTCTTGTTTTGTAGCATTAATGGGCAGTATGACACCAAGTTAATGAGTTGAATAAAACATAATTTCATAGCCTATTACAAGCTGCCTTCGACAAACAATTGGTTCACTAGTTGTTTTTAAGTGAAATCTTATGCATAACTTAAGCTTCTCTCAGCAAATTGTTTAGTATTAAACATAGATAGGTATTAAAGCTGAGTTATTTTAATAATTTTGTTTCCTATTTATGGGATATATAAACCTTCCCAAGTTAAGATCTGTGACATCATTACCCATTAAAAATATACATTATCTATCTTTCACATTAAGTTTATATTTATACAAAAATGTTTTTATCTGTATGTTGAATTTTACAGATTTGTAAGTTTGTTTTCTTATTTCTTATACAAAAATGCAGATAAATTTTCTTTCTTTGTTTAAACAACGAAAAGATCTTAGAACTGGATAAAACAATTTTAAAAAATGTAGAAAATCATGAAGTAAATTATATTTTGTCAAGAATATAGAGTACCAACTGATAGACATACACACATATACATTCTTTATTATCGACAAAGATTTATCATTATAGAAATTTTAAGATAGATTTAAAATTCATTTGATTCAGGTATTTAAGATTATAAAGGTACATTTTTTCAAGTGTTATAAAAATTATTGAATTTTTAACAAAAAATTAACCTTCAAATGCAATAAATTTTGAATTTATTATAAAAGATCATCAAATTAATCACTCTCAATCAAATAACCAAATGAAGTCACAATAAACATAATTCTTTTTCTCACTTTTATTTATTTATTATTTACAAGGAAATATTTTTCCTTGACATTTCAATTAAATTATTTAATAAAATATAATAATAATTTGAAATTGCATTAATCTTTAAATTAAATTCTAGTATTGATTGCATAAGGTAGAAAAATACTCTTTGTATCAGAAATAAAAAGATAGAAATAATAACATAATATTATATTTAAAAAAATAGACATATAAAAACATTTTGTACTTTGAAAAAAAAATCAAAATATGAGCTAACATTATCATACTTACTCAAAAACACATTTAATATCATGAATGAAATTTTTCATATTAGTTAAACTATGAATTCCAGATTTAGCAGTTGGCATCAACACTGTCTGACCTCTACAGAAAAAATGGGTCACAGCTCCATCTGTATCAAATTTCTTTGAAAGGCCTCTAAAAAAGAGAAATTGCAGGGGACAATAAAAGAGTCACAAACTTAGTAATAATATAAAAATTTAAAATTATGGGAAGTAAATGAATTAAGGAAAAAATACATATGTTATTACAAAATATTCACTTCCTAATTTCTTTTATATCTACATTATTCTAAATAATATTGTTTCATATTTATATGTATTTTTTCATTTTTCTTTAATATTAGAAAAAAAAAAGAAAAAAATATTTTCCCCCACAAATTTTGTAATTAGCAATTATATTTTAAAAAATTACTGTATTGTTAACAGACAAGTTAAAAATAAAATTCCAAACATTATAAAGAAAAATTAAGTTAATGCATGAAATGAATAAATGCTAAAAAAATTTTTAGTATTAAAGTGGGAAGGAATTGTAATTCCAGTTTTTAAAAAATTAAAATAGTTAGTAAACCCAACTCTTTAAAACTCAAAATAATTGGAAATGCCTTTTCTTTAGAAATTAATATTTTAAACCTACTCTTGGTTTTCTTTTAAAAACCCCATATTATACATATATGAAGAATTAATAGATTTCTAACATTTCCTCCCAGATAAGATGTTGTTCAATGGCTTATTATCCTCACTTTCTTTTTTGACAAATATAAGAAAAACTAAGCACAATCTTTCTTCTTCAAATTAAAATGTCTCAAACGGTCGACTTTAAAGCAAATGAATAAAGACTATACGACCACAATAAAAATAGCTACATAAACTATATAAAAAGAAAACTATGTTTACCTATAACCAGTGCATTTATAGCTATTATAAAGTTGAGAATTAAAAAATTCGATGTCACACAATAAAAGGCCAGCATTTGCAGCTAAATTTACTATTTTCCAACTATTTTCTAAAAGTCTTGGCATTACTTCAGCATCTGTACCACCTTGCTTACGGCATAAAGTTACAATGATATTTCCATTTTCCTGAAGAACTTTTTCTGCACTGAAAAAAAAAATTGATGGTAAAAATTCCAAAGTGGTTTCTTTGTTATTTTAAATAACACATTTTAAAAAAATTTACTAATAAAAAAGAATATTTATGAAAATTTTATTCGTTCAAAAGTTTTAATAGAAAATGCAATCCAATAAAATTTAGTGTAAATATACAACAACTTATTTTTACACCTTACAAGCACAGGCATTTTTTAATAAAATAATTCAAAATACTTCAATTACTTTACTTCAGATTATCTATAATCAAATCTTTATTATTTTTTTAAATAAACACATAAAAGAAAAAAAATCTATTTACATTTTTAATTAAGTGAAGCTGGAGCTATTTATAAACTGCTCAGAAGTTTCATGACACACTGAACTATTAACTGAATTAAAAAGTATTAAAAGATAGATATGCATTTTTAATACCTAAAGAAAAAAAAAGAGCAATGGGAATAGTGTATGAAGTATCAATTTCCAAAATTTAATTTGAAACCGTTATATTTTTCACTGCAAAGATAATAGCTTAACCAATACAATATAAAATTTGTACAAGTACAAGCTTATTACAATTCATGCACAGAGGGCTGAAATGAGATTTTATTTTCCTTATAATTAATTTTTTAAATATTGCTTTTGAAGATAAAAATAAATTTAAAAATTTAAACAATTCTGATACTTATTTCTCCAAGTATAGCAACAGTTTGACAAGAAATTTCAAATTATGCTTTCAACAATTACTAAACAAATAAAAAAATTAATATTTAATTTGCTGAGATCAAGACTGTAACATAAATTATATATTTTTATAAATTGAACACAAAAAAAATCCATTTATATAACAGTTTATGTAAATTGTTATCATTTGCTGGTAGAAAGATGTCAAATTTTGTACTAAAATTGTTTTGTTACTTGAACATCACAGCTATATCACAAAATTTATCCTTTATTGATAAAGTTATTCAATCAAAGATTGTAGCTATTTTTAAGTGGAAGAAGAAATTTTATAAATGCACCCTTTTAAAGAATTAAGAAGCAATTATGAACACAATCAATATCTCTATTTTACATTAGTCTATTAACTATGTTTGTCAATGATAAGTAATTCAGCTTAATGCTCACTATTGGAATACAGTTAAAGTAAAATTTTGTCAATGATTCATGTTAAAAAAAGTTCTACAAATGTTATAGTAATATAAGAAATTAGCAAACCTTATAAAGAAACTTTCAACTAATTTTCGATTTTCTTTGATATTCATTTTTTTCGGCACATGAGGAAAATAAAAATATATTTTTGAAAAAAGATATTTGCTAATAACTGGATGATATTCAAGCTTGGTAGCATCCACATCTGTGAGAACTGTTCCTCCTAAAAGTTAAATATATGTTTTAATAATAAAATAATAATCTATTATGTTATATTTATGGAAAATATGCAACTAACATTTAAAAGGAACTCCAAATGACTATTTCCATTTGTATTCATATGCATCTATATATATATATATATATATATATATATATATATATATATATATATATATAATTTATGATGTACATTTATAAATCTGGTTGAAATATAATCACATGATTATATTTTAAGATACACAATATATATCCTGTGTTTGATATTTTTTGCTTTTAAGCAGTAAAAATAAACATGTTTAGGCAGAATTCTAGTCTATTTCCTCTTACAATGCCAAAACTCTTTGGTTTTTTTAAAGTATGAGTATATATTTAAAGGATCAAGAATGCACTAAATATAAACAAGTATTTGAGAAAATAAGCTTTAGCAAGAAATAATTACATTCATTAGATTTACTTTTATACCATCAGTAATAATGCATAAACAAGACGGAGAGAGGTTAGTACAAATTTTTTTTCAGTAAATTCCTCTAACAGCTACATCTAGAGAAGTCAGTCAATCAATAGAATCAGTCATTTTAGGTGTGTTAGGTTATTACACATAGTGAGAGAGTTCATTATATAGAGAATCATATCATCAGTGATAGATTTCAAATGAGACAGCTGCCTATTAGAAATCTGCCTACATTGAGAGGCAACAAAAATTAGAGATCAATTAAAAAATAACTTTATTTACCTAGCTATCAGTTTGTCAAAAACTCCAATTCTATAACTGATAAAATATTAGGATATTATTAACACTTAATTATTTTTAACCGGTTAGGTTCTTGCAAGTTTCATCATGTTATGTTAGTCATATATCTTTAATTATGTTATATTTCTTTTTTTTAATTATCAAAAAATAATGATAAAAACTAATTCAATCCAAACAACAAACTAAAATATATAGATCTCAGAAAATTCTGATTTTTACTTTGTATGCCTATTAAATTGATAAAAAAAGTAGTATAAGGTTTAAAAATGAACTGGCATGCATTTTCTGTCAGTATATGCCATTTGTATGGGTTTTCTAGCTTTAATTAAATTACATTTAAAAAAAAACACCAGTCATTATTGCTTCTAAAATGAACTTACCATGATCTTCAATAAATTGGATATTAGATTTTTCTTCAGAATTTAGACATCTGTTGATTAGAGCTGTTGCTATAACTTGTTCATGACATTCTGGTTGTATTGAATTTTGTATATAACTGGCTGAAAAGGAAAAATTGCCCTCTCCAACAAACAAAGTATAATTTTTCATTGCTAATTCTTGACATTGGCAATTGTGAATTCAAAGGTGTCTTTCTATTCAACAAAGGTACATTTTCAAAACCTTGAACAGAAATATGAAGTTTTAGACATCTATTAGAAAGAAGAAAAAAATATACAGGGCAAAATGAATTAAAGTAAGGCATTATATTTCACTTTATTACCATTTATAACAAGGATTTCCTAGATCTGAATTTAAAAAGATTCAAGAACTGTGAGATAAACAGTGAACGATTCCTAATGTAAAAACACATAACATAATTATGAATTCTTATATATAACCGATTTTTTTTTAATTCTGGGAAATTAATTCAGCTTTTTTATTGAAAAATATTGATTTGCTAATAAAATATGAGTTCTATAAAGAATCACCATTTCATTCTTATTAACTGTATGCCACTGAATTATTGCCAAACATTACATGCTTCTGACTATATTCGGCAATGATATTGGGTTAATACGTAAGTATCAAATGACGAATTAAGTAATTATTAAATGTTTTGGTTCTAGTGTATATTTATGTGCATCTTCGATTAACAACACATTTCAAGGATGAAGCACTACTTCTGATTTACATACGATTTAGTTTTTATCGACGTTACTGTTGAGTTACTGACTGAATATGATCCCTCATGGCTAAAAAAATATCGTCAAAAAATTAAGAGGCTCCCATTTATAAGCTTTTACCCAAATGTTATAAAATATTTTCACTTAAAGCATGGAAATTTTCCAAAAAAACAAAATCATGAATGAAGTTGATTTGAATACGTTTGAAGTTGCCTTTTACATATATATACAAAATTACACTTTTTCACTGAAAGAAATCGACAGAAATATTTATACTTCATATTTAACTCAGTTTAAAATCATTTTCAACAAAACAAATCCTTAACACAAACAAAGTGCACTTTGATCGAATCAGAAGGTAAAAGAAAATTCCAAAATTAACTGAGTTATTAAGTAGTAAAGTTTAATCAGTATGAAATATAAGTATTGTAAGCATAAATAATATGTTTAAATACGAAAAGCTTTAAAATAAATGCATTAAAAAGAAATAAATAAACATAATTCCTCAATTTCGGTTGTTTCTATACTCACATCTGTCGTTACAAACAATCAACCACGTGGTAGTTTGTTGATACAATACTACTTCCGGTGTAAACAATTTGCTCAAACTGTCCGGCGACAATTGTTTCAGGCGCCATTTGTTTTCGTTTGGGTTATGCATAATAAAAATGGAAGTTTGTAAGTTTCCTCTATCACTTAATTTCTACTTGCCGGTAGGAAGGTTAAGTATATAAGAAGGTCATTTTTTTATTAGTTTTAACTATTAGCAATCCTTGGTTTTAAATGTGCGATAAAATTAGCAAGAAAAATCGATTTCATTGCAAATTATTAAAAAAAAAAAAAAAAAAGCTAACATCTTCTTTTGCAATAAGATATTTGTATTAATCATTGCTCGGCTCCTAAAAAACATGCATTACTAATTTTCTTTTTATTCCTTTAGATTAATCTATAGAGAAAGAGAACAACAGCTTCGTCAGGGATATTGGTTATATTTAACTTCATTTAAACAACTTATATGCAAATTCGCATGAATGCCGTCCAATCGTCAGGAATTAAAACTTTGTTATTTTAATTTTCTTACATATTTTTGTTTATTATTAAAAGAATTTTTAAATTTTTTTACTTGAAATTTTTGAATAGAGATCGTTTATTCGAAAGCATAGTGCAATTAAAAACACAATTGTCCAGAATATTTTTTCTAACTTTCGCAGTATTGTAAATAGATGGCTTATTTTATTTTATTTTTATTTATTTACTTATTTTGCAACTACCCAGATTTTAAACAGAATCCCTCTTAATTAACTTTCAAAAATTGAAGAAAATCACACTATTAAATATATGATGAAGCTATAACACTAATATGACTTTCAGATTAATAATGTAATCTATTGTAGGTAATCGGGTAAAAAATTGTTTAAAAAAATTATTGAAATGCCAAAAGTTAGGAAAAAAACTGCATGGTTAATTTTTTTAAGATTTCGAAGCGGTGCAAAAATTGGTTTCTTGCAATAAGCAGTTCTGAATTCATCAAGAAACAACACCGAATTTTTGTTTAATATTTGATTTAAATTGTAATTAAAATTTCTAAAAAAATTGCTCCAAGCTGCACGTTCCTACCTTCCAAGATACTTTAAAAGCGAAATTTGGTAACTCTAAATCAAAGAGTCTGGCCGGTACGTATAGAGTCAACATACACATACACACACATCTTCATATGAATTATTAGAAGACATAAGTTAATTAACATACATGAGGGATATTTTCAGTTATACTTTATATGATTAAACTGTGATAAGACGGCGAGAATAATATCAGGTGTAGGCTTTCCCTCTTCATTGTGTATGTGTGTGTGTGCGTGCGTGTGTGATTTTCAGTAACATATTACCTTGTTGTCTTGAAGTTCAAATTGTTTTTATTGTTTTATCAACTATCTGATAGTGCTTTTTTTTCAATTCTTGAAAGCTAAAGGAGAAGGATTTTGTTTAATTTGACAACTGTGTAATTTGCAAAATTAATTAAAAAAAATTTTGAAGTTACAATCTTATGAACCAGACATTTATGAACCTACATGAACCAGACATTTATGTTTTTAATTGTGCCTTGATGTCAGGGGATTGATCTTCATTAGAAAAGTTCATATACGTCTGGAACCGAACTTATGTAAAACAATTAAAATAGCGTGACTTTAAATGTCTGACAATTAAATTAGAAGGCTATTATCATAAGACATAATCGATTGTAAAGTCATCGTATGAATATAACTGTAGATATTATGTCTATACGATTTAGATAAAACCAATGTTCCTAGTGAACCAGCAGGTCGCCTAAGGTGATTAAATCTCCTACATAGGTTTGAAAAGGTTTAAGTAATGCTACATAATATTATACTAATCCCATTGCGACTAAGATTGAATAAATTATGAAAATTTGAATATTACTCTCTTATAAAAACGTCTGATTTTAGATCTTTCCATCGGATGTCTCAAAGATACGCCAAGTAACACAAAGATTTCCCCAAGGCTGATTAGCCTAAGATTATGAAAATGTTGATTGTTCCAAATTTGCAATATTCAAAGCTTTATAATTCGGTCGGATTTGATTGCAGACGATTGAAAGTTTTTTTCTTTTTTTCATACTTCTTTTTCTTTTCTTTCTTTTAAAGTACCAAAAATATTTCCCATTATATAATTCCTTAAAATAATTGAACTGTTTTCTCATGAGCACTCTAAAGAAGAAGTTAGATATACACATGATAGAGAATGTCTTGCATAGTATTAGAATATGATAGCTACTTCTTTATCGAATGGATCTTAACTCAGAAGCCCGAATCACGCCAAGTTTCTCTCACCTCTCTCAAAGCAATTCTTCCTGCTCTTCGAAAAATCTCTCATTTTATTTTCTGGCAAAACTCCGCCTCTCATTTCCACATTGGTGCACTTGAGGTCCCTGTTATCCAATAGCTGTTTAGAAAAAAACCTCAATGGTCTCCAGTTGACCGAGGAAAGGTTCGTTAATGACCCACCCTCGTAGCTGACCCTTCACAAGGAAAAAATAATGATTTATATCGAAAGGGTTTGATACTCCCCCCGCTTTAGAGGATACGATTTATTTCTTTGGAACGACGAAAACGCACATGTGGTTCTTTATCTGGACTCGACTAATGGCCAAATGACCCTACCAAAGGAGAGGATACCCTCATCTGACAGTCTGGAAGCACTTAACAATGTGGGGGTGTTACACAAGAGATGACACAGTTGGCCGAAATGTCAATTATCAAGTGTAGGAATCAGAAAAAGTTACAGGGGTCAAGAGGTGTCTCTGGGCGAGGGAGCTGAATATTTACAACATGTATAGTAAGAAAATCTAGATATTGATAACAGGAAAAACTTGGAACATATTCAGTAAAATAAATGATTTAAAAATGAAAAGAAGGATTAATAATAATGAACAGGAAAAAACAAAAATATGCATTTTTGTGGATAATAATATATCACATGGAGTTTTTCTCTAAAATGCATACTTTGGTCTACGGCTTAAGTTAATGGAATTTTTGTTTATAATTTCAACTGTATGATAAGTTTTTAGAAAAACAACAACATTAGTTAATTCAAACTTTCAAAATTTTTATTAATTTTGAATATATTTGAAAACCAACTTTAGTACACTAAATTATCTTTCGTAAGACTCTGATATTAGAATGAAACGAAGAATTGTGAAAGTTGAAGGTTTATGTATGCTTATTTAAATTTTATTTTTGGAATATCTGTAAAATATAAGCATTTCTTTTGGTGAATTTTGAAATATTTCTAATTCAAATAAATATTCATACATTTCTGATTTTTTTAACACTAAGTATCTACTTCGATTTTATAGATTCATTTGAACATTTATTTCTCTTTGCTGGAAATAGCATAAGTTTTTAATGTAGATTTGGGTGCCCCTTCGATTGGCGACAAAATTCAGTCATGAAACACTACTTCTGGTTTCCATATTTTTTTGTTTTCACTGACGTTACTGCAGGATTATTTAAATAGAATCCCCTTGGCACCGATCTTGGAGTAAAAGAGAAGAAGAAAAATCGCCAAAAAAACAAGGGGCACCCAATTGTAAACTTTTACTATAACATACGTTTAAAAAAATGGAGGATCAAAAACCAGAGACAGATTTAGACATTTTTCAGCCTTATGTAATGTACGTAATAAGATCTCCCTTTTTATGAATTTATCTTCATATTTCAACACATTTTTAATTTAGTAATTCTATAATTTTTTTTTATTTCAACAACTTTATAAAAATAGTGGTTTTTATTTATCTTTTACAAGTCGCCTCTGGTGATCAGCTGCTTCGACGAGATAGATAGTTGTATTTAATTCCAGAATAATGTTTTAAATATAACTTCAAGATTCTTTCAAATTGTCAGAGCTTAAAGCAGGGTTATTTTAATTATTTTACATATCCTCTGCTCATTGTGCATCTATACTTTTATTATAAATGTGAAATTTTGGATGAATGATGTTAGTCCATCACGCCAGTACAGCAGAACAGAATCGTTATTTCCCCTCCGCCGAATGAGTAAGACTTCAGGGTTGTTGTTTTTTTCCAACGCTAATGTAGTTAAGTCTTAACATGTTTTCGATAGGTTATTTCAAACGATTATGTTTATTTTGTCAGTGTTTGATGCATTTAAAACTAAACATTGTTGATTAATCAATCTTTCGAATTCATTATGAAGTACTTTTGAATTAAAAATAAATAGAAAATATTCATGCATGCGCAGTGTGTTCCGATTGTTGATACTTGTATTTTAAACGGATACGGATTTGATTTTGTTTTGGTCAGACTAATCAGCAAAACGATTCTGAATAATTTGTTTGCTGTTTTGTTTTATTTTAAAAACACACTGTAAATAAATTGTTTTTAGGTTTGTTGTGTTGGCTAAGATTTGATGTACAACCATTTGCTGCTTTTCAAGGTTGTTAATTTTTTGGTAACGCTTTGATTGGGTTTACTTCGCAGCCTTTTTTTATGTTACTGTAATTATACCTTTCCTGGTCATTTCTCTCGATTTTTTTTTTTTTTTGCTTTACGCATTTCTTTTGCCTACTTACTTTATTTTCGATTAAATGTTTTTGCGTACATTCCATTTTTCTGCATTATTGATTTTTTAAAACTATATTTCCGTTAATTTACTGCAGCGTTCAGCGACACCTAATGATTGGTAATGCTGTTACTGCCGTTTCCGCCACATTTGTCCATTTCGTTAAAATTTGGCGACAAAATATTTCTTTAGCGGAAATTATTTTCAATAGCACCATAATGATACGGTTTAATAAAATTTTACATTGTAATCAAACTATCAGCTCTCACACATACAAATCAAGATTTCCACGCGTACGATGCCGCGGGTAAAAACTAGTAGTTTTATATAATAGACAAATAGTTTTAAAAAAATTTTTTTAATGAAAGCATAATATTCAAGAAGTAATTACATTACAAATTTGGTTGCTCTTATCCAACATTTCTTTGTAGAGTATTTTCAAAAACATGGCGCTTGTCAAACTACAAATAAGATACTGTAGTTACAAAATCTGGATGATATTGGATAGGTTCTTAATTTTAAAAAATATGAGAAGGATTTATATTTTTGGGAAACAATTTGCATAATCTAACATAAAATACTAAGTATGTGTAAATTTTTATAGTTATCATTAATTCACTAGCAGTTTGAATTAAAATATAGCCAGAGATTATTAATCAATAGGACTCTTCGGTTGTAGGAACAATGAAGAAGCCAATTAAAAAATATTAGCTTACTGTGTGGAATTTCTTTAGTGTGAGCGGTAGAGAAGTGATCACTTCCAAATTTTTATTCAAATATTTATACTGGACACACCACAAAAACAAAACAAAAATACAGAAAGAAACAAAAATTCTAAAAAGAGCACCATTCTGTTCCTTGGTTTACCCATCTTCACTCCTCCTCACTCCCCCTCTCCGACTGCTCGGTAAATATCATAATCTAAATCTATTAATAGACATTTAGCAGACGATTCCTTTTCAGGCATTTTATAATTGCTACTATTTTTATTTCAATTTAAATATTATTAAAATTTTAAAGCAAACGATTTATCAAAGAAAAAATCGCTTGCTTTTCAGGCATTTTATAATTGCTACCATTTTTATTTCTATTAAAATATTATTAAAATTTAAAAGCAAACGATTTTTTATTTGATAAACATATTTTTTTAAAATATTATTTCGCTTATTTTTTGTAAAATAGCTGATGATCAATTGTAAACCTTTTGGAATCTGGCAGCGTTCGTAATATATGCTGTGAAATTAAAGGAATAAACAAGCCGATGGAATTCTAAAATACTTTTCGTATTATTTCAGTTTTAAGAATTAGTAATAAGATGCTCTCCAAGCTATCGTTTTAAGCTTTAAAAAACGGTAGTTTTCTAGAAATCATGCAAAAATCGACTGTCCTAGGAAAACGGGGTTGCTAGAAACGATGAGCAAGGTTACCAAAATTGGCGTGTTCTATACTTACCTACCAAAATGAATAAATTTGGGGAAAAAAGAAACAATAATAAACAATGAACATAAGTTTTGAATTATAAAATATATTTGTTCCAAGTTTCTACCAATTTCTTTACGTCTTTGCAATTATTAGAGAATTTACAAAGAAAAGCTTCTATTTAAATAATATTATGCGTGAATAAAACAAGATAAGGTTCATAGTGAATAAATAAACAACTTTATTATTTTTTTTACAAATTTGAAAAAATAAAAATTTGTTGAAAAGTGATGGAAAAATGATTAGTTTATTAAGAAGAAGGGAGGGAGGCCCAGAATATACTCAGCCTAGGTCCCAAATCAGCCACTGAAAGTAAGAGTCGCAAAAGTGATTCACTGTAGCAGCATACTTTGATAAAGCCTTTCTGCACAACAGAATGAACTAATATTTGATAAATAATAAACGACGTGGATACAAAAGGCATTTCGTTTCCGGCCATTTCCTCTCCAGATTTCAAGGTAGAATGATATAGATGAAAACTCCTAAAAAATATTATTTATTTACATATAGATATAAATGAGGCAACAAAAATTGGACAATATATCTTTTAGATAATCTGTAATTAAAATAACTAATCTTATTTTGTAGCACACATTTTAAATAATTAATAGCTAAATGGAATATATAAATGCTAAAGCGAATATATATATATATATCTATCTATCAGGCATTAAAGGATAATTTCATTATAAACATGCAGAGTGTCTCATAAATAGACCGTCAATTTTCAGAAATATATAACAGAAAAACGGTTAAGGTTAAAAAATAATTCTTGTACCAAATTCATGTGATAGTACATAAGTTTTTCCTTTCACAGTTTTTGGTTTTAGTTAAACAAATTTGTCGACAGATGGTGATGCAGACAATAATGTAAATAAAGAAATAGTTGAAATCGCTTGAAAAATGAAAATCACAATACATTTTTTTTTTACAGAATCTGCTATTCAGAGCTTTTCTGCGCCTCCAATCTAGAACACTCCTTATAAAGTCATAAGAGTAACCCCTTCTGAAGCTGTGTATTTTGTTGCATGCGGAAAAGAAAAAAAAGGGGAGAGGGACTTGCAACGCCATCTATTGACAGCATTTTGATCTAAAACCAAAAACTATGGGAGATAAAATGTATGCATTGCCATATGAATTTGTTACAAGAATTATTTCTTCAACCTTAACTGTTCTCCTGTTCAACATTTTTGAAAAATGTCCGTCTATTTCGGGACACCCTCTATATTCTAAAATATTATCTGTTATATTTACCTAACTTTCCTAACAACCTAATTTGTTGTTGTTACTTATGGCACTTGCCATGGACAAGTCCCGCTGATACATCAGCAGATTTTAAGCCGGAGATATACGGCTCTTGTTTTACAAGTAGCGCCATTGAGGACCAAGAGTACGACTTTGCTACACACTCGCCACAACTCGTTTTAGAGGACGGACTTCATTCATTCACTTATCTCAGATCTTAATGTAAACCTAGAAGAGAGAACGATCACCTCTGACCCAGTATCCCCAGTGGTATTACTCTCGACATCGAAGACTTTTGTCCATGAACAGATTTAACGAGCGCCAGCCACCACACATTCGGGGAATCTTTTGGCCGGTGAGTTTCGAACTCGTAACCTAAGGAGTACGAGTCCAACGCTCTACAACCAGGCTATCCCGGCCCTACATACCTAATTTAATCTATTTATATTGTTACATTCTTGAAATATCGAGCTAGCATACATGTTGTTCGAGCAATAATTCACATAACCGCTAGATGGCGCTGTTATGTGACGTCATTTTTAGTGTTGTATATATAAATGTGATTTATTCGAATAAAGGATGCTTAGCTATGCTTAAGGACTGTGTGCTGTTATTTTCCCGCCCCAACATATGGTCTGTCGAGAGCCGGAGCTTGATTTCAACAAGGATTAAGCTAACCGCAGCATTTAGTTGAACTAATAATTATGGATGATATATAACAGTCAACGAAGGTTCTTTCAATACAAAACTGAAGCGTACAGCAGAGCAGCATCGCATTCACCAAGGAGGGTCACAGTCACAACATGGAAGCCATACTTAAACAAAAGAGAATAACTAAGGGTAAACTTACCAGATTAGTTTCGGAAGTAAATGGTTTGCAATCTCAAATTCTTTCTGTTTCTGATATTGAAGTGTATCAAAACAATACCGATGCATTAGTTAATGAAGTAAATAAATTAAATGACGATATTCTTACTACTTGTTCGGATGTAGAATTTGATAAATATGAAAAAGAAATGCATGAAATGTTCTCTAAAATTGATACGTAAAAAATTATCTTAAAAAAGGAATTCAGGAAATGTGTTAGGGATAACAGTAGTTTAAATGCATCTCAGAACACGGTTAATACTGAAGTAAATAGTTTAAAACTTCCTCGTATGGAATTATCAGTGTTTGCATCCAATTACATTGATTCGATTTCATTTCGTGATTTATTTTTGGCAAGAGTGGGAAATAATAACTCTCTAAGTAATTGCCAAAAATTACAATACCTTAAACTTTCTGTTAAAGGTGAGGCAGCAACTTTATTAAATTCAATTCAAATTTCGGATAAAAATTACGAAAGAGCTTGGAATGCACTTGTTGAACGCTATGAAAATGAAACGGAAATCATAAATGCAGCATTAAATAAATTAATTTCCCAACCTAGTTTAAAACATGAATCGGCAACAGGATTACGGAAATTAATTGATACTACTTCACAATGCATTGATACATTAAAAATCCTTAATCAGCCTGTAGAGCATTGGGTTACTATAATTATTTTCCTATTTTAAGGAAAACTCGATTCAGAAACGTTTCGCGTTTGGACATTAGAACATACAAAAAAAGTAGCATCTTTCCAAGAATTCAAGGATTTTCTTTTAACTCGAGCGAATGCGTTATCGTCATTGGGACTCTGCCAAAAACAAAAAACAGGTGCAATATTAGATGTACGATCTGATGGCGCCAATATACATCAAAAAATAAATAAATCCGCATTTACGTCACAGTTAGTTAGGAATATATGTTTATATTGTAAAAGTAATTCTCATTTCGGATTATTTAAATGCGATGATTTTTTATCTCTTCCTGTGAAGGAAAAATGGCAAATTGTGCATAAACATAAACTTTGTTCTAATTGTTTGAAATCAAACAAAACGCATCCAATTGGTAAATGTCGCGCAGGGAACTGCAAACATTGTTCGCAGCCACATAACACATTATTATGTTCCAGAGGTTCAAACGAAAATAAACCTGTAATAGAATTGGAACATGAAATGACTTCTACTGTTAGTAGCAACAACACAATAATTCCAGTAACAAAATGTGTATTATTACCAACTGCAATTGTTTATGCTAAGGATATAAATGGCATTTCACATTAATGTAGAGTACTAATAGACTCAGCAAGTCAGGGTACATTTATTAGGGAAAGTTGCGTAAATTTATTAAAACTAAAGCGTAAACGTACAGATATAGATGTTGATGGCCTGAGTTCAAAAAGGGTTGGCACATGTAAGGGGTCGGTTCAGTTGCAAATGACATCTCTATTTTACAAAAATGTCAGTATAACAACCGAGGCATTAATTATTCCCAAATTAACCTGTGACCTTCCACAATTTCAAGTCGATGCATCTGTTTTGAATGCTTTCAGTCAATTAAAGCTGGCTGATGTCAACTGCTTCCAGCCTGGCCCTATAGATATTTTACTGGGCGCAGATATATTTTCAGAGATTATGTTGAGTGGACGTTTAACAGTTTCTGGACATTCATTAACTGCTCTAGAATCTGTCTTCGGATGGGTTATTCTAGGAAAAACGGATATTAATCCAAAAATCAGAACAGGTACTATTTCATCAAATCACGTGTGCTGCAATGAGATAATCAAGACCTTAGGTGTTCTCTGGAATTCGGCAGCTGATGCATTTCTCTTTCAAGTAGATTTAGCACCTCTTGAAAGTGCCTTAACCAAGCGAACACTTCTTTCCACAATAGCAAAGACTTTTGATCCACTTGGTTGGTTGTCACCTATCATAATTAGATGCAAAATCATGATGCAAACATGATGGAAACATCGGCTGCGGTGGGATGAATGTGTTCCTTCAGATATAGCACACGAATGGAAAGGCATTTCAGAAGACATGAAAATCGTCAAAACTATCAATAAACCGAGATTCCTAGAAGCCAACAATTTCCAATTTCAGCTAATTGGTTTCAGCGACGCTTCAGAAAAGGCATATGCTGCTGCTGTTTATTTTCGTTCAGTGTTAGATAACGGAGAAATCAATGTGAAACTTGTAATATCCAAAACTAGAGTTGCACCGCTTAAAGCTTTATCAATACCAAGACTTGAGCTATGTGGAGCTTTATTGCTGGTGAAATTGATGAATTTCACTTGCGGGGAATTATATGTCCCTATAGCACAAGCCCAGCTTTTCACTGATTCAACCATTGTTCTTTCATGGTTGGGATCCCATTCCAGCCGATGGAAAACCTTTGTGGCTAACAGGGTAGCAAAGATTCAAAATTTATCTTCACCTACTCAATGGCACCATGTCAGTAGTGAAGCAAACCCAGCTGATCTGGCAAGTCGTGGTGTGTCTTCATCAAGGCTGCTTAATTCTTCATGGTTTTGTGGACCAGATTTTCTGTATCAATTAACACCTTTTCAGCCATGTACATCCACATTTCAGGTAAGTGATCCTGTACCTGAGCAAAAATTGTGTAGCATTCAATCAACTGCTACATTCAGCAACTCAGTTGAAGCAAATGACTTGATTAAACAATATCCATCTCTTGTTAAACTTAAACGTATAACAGCTCTTTGCTTAAGATTTATTCATAATTGTAAAAATGTAAATGACAAGATAACTGGATTCTTAAAAACTGATGAACTTAATAATGCTATGTTTGTAATAATTAAGTTAGTTCAGTCTATTGAGTTTAATAGTGAGATCAATGCACTTAAAGCTAATCATCATCTGTCTTGCAGAAGCAAAATTTTGTCACTAAATCCATTTTTGGATGCTTTGGGTATACTCAGGGTGGGCGGTCGTTTGCGTCATGCGACTATCGCATACGATCAGAAACATCCCATCTTATTACCAAAAAGACATATGTTCACTGGTCTCATTGTTAGACATTATCATGAAAATTTATTGCATGCCGGTTCTCAACTTGTTCAGTCCTGTATTCAGCAACAATTTTGGATTATAGGTGCAAGAGACATAATCAGACACATAATTGGGAAATGTGTCAAGTGTCACAAATTTAGAGCATCTATGACTAACCAAATGATGAGTGACTTGCCATCCACTCGCATTTCTCCTGCCCCAACATTTATGCGTTGCGGTGTAGATTATGCAGGTCCGTTCCAAATTAAAGCAGCTAAGGGACGAGGCTCAAAATCATTCAAAGCATATATAGCTCTATTTGTCTGTTTCACCACTAGAGCTATTCACATTGAGCTGGTCACTGATCTTTCAGCAGATGCATTTATCGCTGCTCTCAAACGGTTTGTTTCTCGTAGAGGAAAATGTAGTGACATTTATAGCGATTGTGGTTCTAACTTTGTTGGAGCTAAACGTAAATTGATGGAGTTCGAGAGACTTGCAAAATCAAAATGTTATAACGAAAACGTTAACAAATTTTTGTCTAATATAGGTATTAATTGGCATTTAAATGATCCAGGTGCTCCACACATGGGTGGACTCTGGGAAGCGGGTATAAAATCTACAAAATATCATTTAAAACGTGTTATTGGTGATGTATGAATGAAGAATTTGAGACACTTTTAACTCAAATTGAGGCTTGTCTCAATTCCAGACTCATAACCGCCTTATGTGATCCCAATGATTTATCAGCCTTAACCCCTGGTCATTTCATAATTGGCAGATCATTAACAAGCATTCCTGGGCCAAATTACATTGATACCAAACTCTCCTACCTTAATAGATGGCAAATTATCCAGAAAATGGTTCAGCAATTCTGGAAACGTTGGCATAAGGAGTATTTGTGTCGATTACAACAAAGACCAAAATGGCTATTACCCACTAAAAACCTTCAAGTTAATGATTTGTGTCTTTTGAAGGATGATAACTTGCCTCCTACAAAATGAAAAATGTGCAGAGTTATTGAATTACACACTGGTGCAGATGATAACGTTAGAGTTGTAACTGTCAAAACATCAGAAGGCATATTTAAAAGACATATTACTAAACTGTGCCAGTTAGCAATTTGAAAAAATTTATATCTGTAGCCAAAGAGAATTCAAAGCATTTAATGTTGTCTCTATGTATTTTAAACAATTTATTTAAGTCATGTTTATTCTGTATATTTTATTGTATTTGCATTATATATGAATATTGAAATATTATTTCAAGGTGGGCGGCATGTTCGAGCAATAACTCAGCCACGCTTACCGCTAGATGGCGCTGTTATGTGACGTCAATTTTAGTGTTGTATATATAAATGTGATTTATTCGAATAAAGGATGCTTAGCTATGCTTAAGAACTGTGTGCTGTTATTTTCCCGTCCCAACACATGTGTCACTACAGACAGACTGACAGACAGATGGTATCCATTTGACAGATTCTATTCGAAATTTGATAAGAATCTGTATTTTTGACTCAAATATTGTGAGCCAAATTTTATGAATATAAGTCCTTAATACGTTATATGCATGCGGATACATAGAATAACAAATAATCAAATTATTGATACGTATCTTTTAAAATTTGATATGGATAAACATTTTAACTATTAAAACTTTACATAATATTTCATCTATTAAATACGTTACGTTCTATGGTTATCACCAGTTGTACTTGGACAGCCAAACAGATAATTTCATTTCTGTCAAATTTTGATAGAAATCTACAAATTTAGTGTAAAGATTTCATACAAAATTTCATGCATCTAGTTCAAATTATTTTTCTGTTATTGTGCTCCCAGACAGAGAGGCTAACGTGATTAAAGAAAGGATAGAGAGGGGGAAACTTGAATTGTTTATCTAATTTCTATATTGTTATTAAGTAAATATATAATCTAACAGGTTTCATTTGCTTTTAACACCAATATCGTTAGTACAATCTCATGAATTCTAAAACTTTTCAATGAAAATAAAAGGAAAAATAAATAATTAAAAAAGATTGAAATGAAATTTGCAATGCATATTTCAATGTATCAAGTTAAAACATCATTTCTTGAACGGCCCAGCACCACGTGCTCGCGCAAGTTAAATTATATTTTTATTCATTTTAATGGTTTCATTGAATGAGTCACTTAAGCATTGCAAACGACCCCAAAAAAATTGTCTCGCATTTATTGTTTTTAAAAAAAACATCACATTTCCTATTTATTTCATTTCTTATAATCACGTGCTCAAAATGACATTTTTCTAGGTTTTATTCTCTGTAGTCCTTAATTCATTTATTTTTAATTGGAGTTTTTTTGAGTGCATGGCAACGCGTTATTAAAAGCTGATTTTTAAGATGATCGTGCAAATTTTTATTTTTCGCCTAGGGATTTTTGCTGAAGCCAAAAACCTCATAAAAAAAACATCATGCTCTGACATGATAAAAAAGCTGTAATAGTTATTTATAAAAAATGTTTTCTAAATGTATATGCGAAAAATCGCATTTTTGTAAATTTATATACATATAATCGCTTTTCTTAACTTATTAAACTAAGCTGCATCAAACTATATATATATATATATATATTTCAATATCAAATTAATGAAAAGATTTTTAATAACAAAATCATAGAGACGAACATACAAAATTGCTAAATAATTTAATGTGAATTAAAGATGAAAACATCGAATTTCTCATTACGTATTTATTAAGAAGCATCGAGAACATTTTTAAGGAGTTCATATAAAAAATCAAGCAATCATTTTACTTTTGATAATCTTATTTTAAATACTTTTACCTTAGTAGAAAGTTGAGGAAATAGTACTTTTTTCTGCAATTATTTATAAAAATACATAAATAAAACAATAAAAAAACAATTTTGTGATCGTAATTTTAAAGAATAAAATTTTGAATTTAAATTTAATTTTAAACTCATTTACACTACACTTACACTTACTTCTTATTTGTATCTGAGACACAATGTATCAGCAGCTAGTTTTAAATTTTTTTTCATTAGGTCCACCCATTTTTTGGAATTGATAATGCTTTGTTCGTTCTTAAAGATGAATTTCTGTACTGCAGATTTCAGTTCTTCATCATCATGCAAATCTGCAAGAACTAAAACATCACATGCATTATTTGTATCAAGATTAGCTGCCAAAAAGTCAGAACACTTAAGTTTCAATGTGAGGATTTCGTATTTATCTGCAGCCTTATATAACTGTAAAGCACTCTCCGATCGAAGGTCATCTACATTTCCAGTGTAGATGTAGAGAAGCATTTGATACACTGTGTCATCATCCAGGTCTTCAATCTCAACTATTTTACTCGACTTTTCCTTCATGTTGTTTTTAAACATAGCTTTAAATACTGGAGAACGAGCACTGAGAATGATCTTGTGGGCTGTAAATGTTTGGGAGCTAGTCTTCAGTTTTATATCACTAAAGAAACCCTCAGTATACAGCCAATGCATATCTTCTTCTAACGCATTTGATGACGGAGACGAGTTGTTTCCAGGATGCAAGCTGGATGCAAACTGTGCTGTTACCACATCAACACATCCTGGGCCAACCTTTTCAACTTCTTCAAATAAGTTTCCTGTAGAATATGTGCATTCACACTGAAGAGTTAAAACATCTTTCGGTAAGTATTGACTCTTCTTGGCTATGAGTCTCTTCTTCGAGAGAAGAAGTGTCATGTGGCGACTTTTATACACACGATCGAACCAAAATTCACATCGATCACACTCTTTTTTATCGCCAAGAGTACTTAAAAGAAAGAAACTGGCAGTAGAGTACATGTTTGGAATGGGAGAAGTCATCTGAATTTGAAATGTCTCATCAAAATTTTGTCCACCGTTTAATGACATATTAAAAGTGAGAATCAATCTTTCATCTGATGCAGATCTGATGCAAAAGGTGTTCTCTTTATCCGGTTCAAGGGTACTGAATTTTTCGATTGGCCAAAGGAAGGACCTGTATCCAATTATAATATGTGTCGTCGCAAAGCATTTTTCAATCGCCAGTGATTTGCCGTCACTTTTCCACATTTTGCAACGAACTAACAGAGTATCTTCAGGCAGATAAACGTCTTTGTTTAACACGAAAATGTCTTTTCTATTCTGAAAGGAAGGGTATCCGAAATTAGCCCCCTTTGTCAAAGTTGCCGAATTCCTCATCACGTGATCGGGCCCAAGGTCATTCCAAGACAGGATAGACAACACAACTTCGATACTAACGGCTGTATTCGGACCGGTACAATTTGCGTCTCGCTTTAAAAACAAGCCGATGTAGTTCCCATCGGTGTGTCCCCTTGGAAACACCGATAGTTTCCACTTGGTTCCTTCAAGTGAATCCACAACAAAGGATGGACTTTCAAGATAATCCCCTTTCCTGTGCCAGCAGTAACTGAAATGTTTGATTTTCCATTCGAAAATAAATCCCTTTCTTTCATCTTCGGCTTTGGATGCCATAGCAAAATTAATTCTAGCAATCACAATAGCTAAGTTTTAAGTATATAAAAAAATGTGAAACTTTGATTTTGAATTAACGAGAAAAAAGGTCACGAAAGTTGTTCCTTAAGTCAAAACACGAGCTGAATGGAATAGAGGCGTCTTATCAAATGCTTGCATACACAGTAGAGGCCTCTCTTCAACTGCAGCTGCGGGAAATATTATTTCCTTCCTGATTGCTTTGTTGATTTTTCGGCAGTCTGTTGAGAGACATGCTGACGTCACGTCCAAAAGAGGTTTCACTACAGACATCAATAAGCGCATAAAATCTTTGACCGATTTTGTTTTAGGCAAATAATCGGATTAGTTTCGACATTTCTGGATTTCGACTGTCTCTACCAGAAGATTCAGAATTCGAATTAGTTTGATTTACTTAGTCAAAATTAGAACATCAACATCCCATTTTCGAGAGGAACTTCTATTTAAAGCTCGTATTAAATAAAACAAATCATACAAAAAAAATTAAAATCAATTCGTACTTAGGTTAACAAATTTTTTTTAAATTTTAGTTATTCTTTATTAAATAATTAAAATGAATATAAATCTATATTAATAAAAATGAATCTCGAAGTAGAGATTCTAGAAACTAGAGAACGGCTCGACCGATTCGGCTAATTTTTATTTTAATACTTTCGCTAAGACACGAGGATGGTTGTTATGGAGAGAAAAAATGAAAAAACTGCGTGGAAAATAGTTAAAACGACACTTTTCTTACTTTCCCGCCAAAAATCTTCATTTCCTTCCCCCACACCAGCCGAGTAAGATAGCAGGAAGTAATAAATTATGATTTTTTTTTAGAAAGAAATACGCAAAATCAGTTGGTTTTCATTTATAGATAACGGGATGTTTAAAAAAGAAAAAAATAGTTGCTTTTATTATTAGTCTGTATGAATATTTAATCTATGCCTGCTCGAAATAAAATCTGGGCAGGGAAGATAAAAAAATAACAAAGCGAAAAAAAGGTTTGTAAAAAGAAATGTGGTGATTAAAAAAAGGAGAGAGAAAAAAAGAAAAGAAATGAAGGGTGTGTATGTGTCACCATTGTTTCCTTTGTGCGCGGCATTTTCCAAGCTGTTTTTAAACTTTCTATTCTCTTGAAAACCAATTGTGTCGTTATTTGTTTAGTGTGTTTACATTTATGAAAATTAGAATCTCCTTATTCTATAAAAACATAGAATTTTAGACCTTTCCCTCCACCATTTACGTAAAATATCAATTACGGGACAATCATTGCACGGATAGAAAGAGAAAATTTAGTAGTACAATGAACAGAATATCTGAAGAAAATAATACTAAATAATAATACAAATGAATTATATGATTATCAAAATTTGTTTGTTTAAAAATATTTTGGCGAAAAACCTGTTATGAGACACAGCTACATAAAATATTATATGAAAATTTTAGCGAGTATTAATACTGGCGAACCGACTGGTCGCCAAAAACGACTAGTAAGTATATAAATATGACAGAGTCACAATATTGAGCGGCAAAGTAGAAAGCGAATTTCCTTGCAATTTTCCATTCTACGATCTTTACATGATGCTCGAATTCGTAGGCCAAGGGATGGGAATCCCACGCCATACCAACCAGACTATACTGGCCTAACGATTGCAATTACTATAAATAATTTATCAAAAATTTATACTAGCGTTGAATTTTTCATTCCAATAGAGGATTCAAAGCCAATTGTGACAACTCAAAATGTCTGATTTTTCTACATCAGTTGTGGTAAGCAATACAGATTGGAAATTTTTAATTTTCTTTATTCTTTATTTTAATTCTAAAGAACTTCAAAAGGAATCGGAAAAATCGATTCACTAACAATGTTTGATTTTAAATGCATCAAGCGTTATAAAAGAAGCCGAATCGTTTAAATTAATCGGTAGAAAACATGTTGAGCCTAACCTCATTGGCGTTGGGAAAATTTCCTAACTTATTTGGAGGCGGGGAAATGGAAAATTTTTGGCGAGAAAGTAAGTTTTTAATTAATTAATTATAAATTAATTTTTGAAAAAACTGTTTTTAAAATACAATGTCATCCACTACAAGTTTTAAAAAAATTATTTGGACCTGAGTGGACGAATAAACAGTATTTTATTAACGTTTGAAAATTTGTACAAGAAATTTTATATATATATATATATATATATA
>JAOUZG010043444.1:4458771-4469881 GCA_026289955.1 Argiope argentata
ATATAGTTAATGGCTACTTAGGAAAACATTTTTTTATTTTAGTTTCTTTTCATTTAATCATTATAATTGATATAGATAAATTTATTAAAAAAATTATAGATTTTCGTAGAATTGAAGACGCAATTTTCACCTTCACGGGAAAAACACTGAAATAATTGTTTTTTAACTATTGAGCTACCGTCTGTTGATTTCAGTTTTCATTCCAAACTGCTAAAACTCTATTTAGTGTGTTGAAAATTAATGAAATTTAATTAATGTATTGACATTTGAAAAAACTGTATTAATATCAAGTGTCATCCACTTGAAGTTTAAAAAAATGTATTTAAACTTATATAATGTTGATATATGAACTAATAGTAGGACTAGAAAAAAAAAGGAGTCATATTAATACCTATGTAGTTTATAATATATTTCAAAAAGGAAAGATACAATGATATTAAATTTAGATTTTTTTAAAATTAGAATTAAATTATATAGATAACCATGGCTTTTCCTATAGCTTTTGTTGTCATGGGTCGGATCTCCATTTGAAAGTTTCAAGTACAAAATGAACAGAGTACATGGGACAGTTAAAACAGCATGGTTTAATGTCTGACAGTTTGACGAAAACATGGGCATGAATTTTTATCTAAATGATTTAACTGAAATTGAATATAATCAATGTATTCGATGGATCCACTGGTTCCAAAGACGACTAGTTTTAAGTAAAAATTAAATAATAATGAATTCATCTTTATTTCTATCACTACCCTTTTGAATATAATCATATAAATAAATTTCCAATATATAAACCTAAGATATCTCTAATAAGAAGCGATTAGCACGGCTTTTCACATCTTTGTCTCGATTTTTTATACATATATTTCTGAATATTTCATGTTGAAAAAAGTTAAATAGAATTAATTTTGTAAATACCATTTTTTCGAATTTTTACTATCTTTTATTAGTTTATATAACTAAAAATTAGACCGATAAATCTCCTCTCTTAGTTACTGCACCGTATTATATAATCGGGTGCTAATTTCGGGTTGGATTTAAAAAAATAGTTCTTATCTCTAATGATGAGAGATAGAAATAAGATAAGTTAGTAATGATGACTAATAGAAATAACGTGATTTCAATTTAAATTATTAGAAGTACCAGAATAAAAACAAAGATTTCCTTTACTTAATTTTTTTTATTTGCAAACAATTCGTTCTGATGAGAGAATTTTTCATTTAAATTTCTAATCATTTTAAATTGTTGCTGCTCTCGTGTTCCGATTTACAAGAAAGGAGGAGTGCAGTAGCTTATGAGCGTATAGACTCCTCAACAAACGAGAGCAGAAACTTGACTTTTAGCTCCCACACGTCACAAATTCTTTTTACAGGGTCAACTTCATTCATGTATTTCATTCATTCATTCATTCACTGATCGTAGTTAAGATCTGGAACAGAGAGCGATCATCTCTGAATCAGTACCCCCAGTGGTATTACTCTCGACATGGAGGAATTTGCGACAACGAAATATTTAACATGCACCAGTCACCACGCCTTCATGAAAAGTCTTCGGATGGTGGGTTCGAACTTACAGCCCAAGGGATGCAAATCCAACGTCCTATCAGCCAAGTTATTCCGGCCCTATTATTTTTTCTTTTTTGGCGTCAAGATAAGGTAAACATTATTTTCGTAAAATAATAGTTTCGCGAGATATGGGCATCAATTTCTATGAGGAAAAAATAGTATTTACTTATCTGGCGACGATCAACACGTTCATTGCTACAGCTCACAAATTATATTCGAACTATATCTAATTAAAAGCCCCTTTTCTCTACTTTTGTTAAAAATAGTCATTTAATTAGATCTAATTAGATGCCCCCTTCTTTTTTCATCTTTTTATTAAAATAAAGAAGGGCTCAAGTGATTAAATGAACAATTCAGTTATGATTATACAGTAGATGTGAACTACTAATGAGTTATACAAAAATGCAAGTGTTAAGCCTATTTTTTTTGCATTCAATTAAATCTCTTGATCGATGCTTATTTTTATCATGTCAGAACATGATGTTGTTTTGGGGATGAGGGTTTTGGTGTCAACAAAAATCCGTAGGCGAAAAATAATTTTATTATCTGCACGAGCATCTAAAAATATCAGCTTTTAATAGCGGGGTGCCATTTCATTTACAAAAGCTCCGATTAAAAAAATTAAGTTAATAACTACAACCAATAAAACCTATAAAAATATCATTTTCAGCATGTGATTATATGAAAGGAAATAAATAGGAAATTTGATATTTTTTAATACAATGAATGCGAGACAAAGTGTTTTGGATCGTTTGCAATGCTAAAGTGACTCATTCAATGAAACAATTAAAATGAATAAAAATATAATTCAACTTGCACGAGCACGTGGTGCTTGGCCGTTCAAGAAATAATATTCTGACATGATAGTAAATTTCGTTTTAATCTTTATTATCACCTTAATTTCTTTTACATCTTTATTCTGACTAAATGAAGATTTCAGCTATTCCGAACATTTCTAATAATATTTTGCTGCTCCATTAATTAGTTTAAACGAAGCATTGAATTAGTTGTAGCTGTAAAATAGTTCAAGTTTTTGAAGTGTTTATACAACACGTGTTTATACAATTGAAGTGTTTATACGAAGCATTATTTTTTTAAACATTTTTCCTGCTGCCATTCGGCAAAAAGTAATATGAATTATTTTGATCTCAGCCACAACGGAAGGCCGCGATGTCCTGGTGGTAAAGTCTCTGCTTCGGAACTGGAGAGTTTCAGGTTCGAGATCCGATGCTACCGAAGTTCCATCGTGTGAGCGGGTCAGGCCTACGTTAAATCAGTCACAATTAAACGACCGCCCATTGGTGTGGTGAGGAAGTTTGGAGAGGGGGCTACCGGATGAAGTGTCGTCCTGGGTATATGACCGCGGTTCAAAATTACGTCCCCAAATAGCCCTATTATTGCCTTAAAACGAGAAGATAATATAATTAAACTGAACTAAACCGTATTATATTGGCGTGTATATATAATAACAAATAAAACTGAGAGACAGAATAAAAAATTAATTTATGTAGGGTTTTTTTTCTTTGTGCATAAATTAATTGACTGATAATGTAAAATTTTTCTTGCTTCTCATTTAATACATTCTATAAATTTTAAATAATCTCTTATAGTTTAGATATTAGTCTGAGTCATGAAATGTCCAAATAAAGTATATTTTATTCCCGTATATTAAAAAAATGAGCTGCATAGAAATCTCTGAATATTTGAAATAAAATTAAATAACAGCTGGTTTCATGTTCGAAACATGATTACACCGATGAACCGTCTTGTAAGCGGTTGGTGCCGTCGGAACCAAACATCTTTCCGCTGGTGTGGTACGGAAGCCTGGAGCTCCAGCTCAGGTGCCCTCCTAGTCATCTGACCACGGTTAGAAAGTACGCGATCAGCCTCAAAATAGCCCTAGTGTTGCTTTAAAACTGGATGTTAATATAACTAAACTAAACATAGATCATCCATTTATAAAACTAGAGTTTGCAAGATTTGAGGGACATCGGCTTGACCAAATTTGAACCTTTTAGGCATTTTAAAAATCTTATATTAATATAAAAAAACTAGCAGTAGTTTGTTTGTGCTCAAACAAAAACAAAAGTTATTTAGAAAAAAAAATTCATTTCTTGATAACAATTCTTATAACTTTAATGCCAAATAACATAATCAGATGAGCAACGAAACATTACGCCTAACGAGTTTAAAATAAATGAACAAACTCTTAAGAATTGACATCGGAGCAATTAAAAATGCATTGATGATTGCATAGTTACCAATGATACGAGGGCAAATCAAAAAGTTTTTGCGCCTATTTTTTTAGCCAAAATACGGTTGTGAATACAAAGCGAACATATACATTCACAGCAGTGAACGTTCCTTAAGCCGTACCAGCAGTATCTTCCTTTTGCTCCGATAAGCGGCGCTGCTATCAATCCTTTAAGATGGCGGTTGTTCTTCAGACGTCCACAGCATATGAGTGTTATTCGTTTTCTATGGGGCAAGGAACAGACGCCTATAGCAATTCATTGGGAAATTTACCCCACGTACGGGTGTAACCATCAATGGCATCAATTATTCCACACTGGCTCGTCTGCGGAAGGCCATCAGAAAGAAACGCAGAGGGATTCACGATGGGGTTATTTTCCAAGTCAATGCAAGGCCACATGAAACAGTCCAGACCGTCGCTAAGCTCCAGTCACTGGGAGAATCTGGAACGCCCACCTTACAGTCCAGACCTTGCCCCTAGTGATTTTCACGTTTTAGGTCCACTGAAGAAGTTTCTGGCAGGACAGAGATTCACATGTGACGAAGATTCCAAGAACGCGGTTCCACAGGCAGCCGGAAAAATTCCACCACAGGGGGATCTCTAATTTAATGCTGCTATGGGACAAATGTCTGAACCGGTGTGGTGAATATGCGGAGAAATAGTATAAGGTACGTAGTACACTGCGTATATTTGTAAATACTTGTATGTACCTGTTTTTGGCGAATAAAAAATAGGCACAAAGACTTTTTGATTTGCCCTCGTAAAAAAAATTGTAAATTTTACCCACACTTGCAAATGAAGAATTGGAAAAGAATATAAGTAAAAAATACATTTCCCTGGTGAGAATTGTCCCCCCGAAATTTTTTCCATACACTCTAATAAATATATATCGCATTTCCCCGAATAAAATTTTGTCAATAAAGCTCAGATTTTTATTTTTAGAGTCCCACTTATGAGGGTTTTATACTTTATTAGTAAAAAATACTTTAATGCATTTTGGGCATTTTATTTTGCAATTGCCCCCCCCCCCCCACACACACACCCAATATTTTACATAAATTAAAAAAGTGATGACATACAACATTTCATTAATTCAAATCACTGCATTTTTTTTTACATGCCCGTGAAAGTACGCACCGACATGTGGTCAACTCCATGACTAATTTAGTGGGTAAAATGAATGTGCTTTTCAGATGCTAAATCTGCGCATTTTTCACTCACGTTAATATGCGTCGCATTATTGCGCTACTTTCTAAGTATCCAAACTTCCGTGCTCAGGTCGGAACTTTTATCAATCCACAAGGGCTGGCCGACACCTGTGTTATTCCCGATTTTAACGAAATATGGAATTTAACGGATAGCCGTGTCTCTTTACAGCACCTATCGAACTGGAAGCAAGTGGGAGACTTAACGAGCATTAACATTCTAAATACCATCCATCGACTTATTGCAAAGCACAACATTCACTTTCAGTGGGTCCCTTCCCACATCGGAATTGAAGGCAACGAGAGAGCTTATGCCCTTGCTGTGGCGGTTACCACTGATGAAGTAGGAAATGTCCACACTCCCACGTATGCAGAGATCTCCTCAATTGCAAAGGTGGAGACAAATAAGCTTTGGCGTGTTTCCCAGAATAACTCCTGGTACTTTAGAGATTGTCTTGGAGGGGGCCCTCCAGACCAGGCACGATAGAAAACAAAGTCTCGATTTATCAGCGGGCATACAAAAGTCCTCACTTTTCACATGGGACGAAAGTATTTCCCGGACTGTCATTGGAGTAAGAGCGCTCCGGATTCCCCCACTCACATTTTAAACTGTCTAAATTTTACAAAGCATGACATACTCAAAGACTCGGTTCTATTTATGGACTTTTCGGAAACATTGGGTTTTAAGGAGATGGTCTATCACTTCTGGGCCATCTGGGATTAGTAACAACAACATTTTCTAAATGGCGTCTCTCCATAGGTCTGTTCCTGTGCATGTGCGTGGGCGCATTTTTCACTCTTGTTACTTTTGCGATAACCATCCATTCACCGAACTTTTAAGACGCACCTTGTATGAAATCAAACTTAAAAAAACAAGCACTTGGAAAGAATTTTTAAAATCTTTATTTAATGCATTTTGGAGCTCATCTCAAGATAATACATTTCATAACAGTTACAATTCTAAAATCAACACATTTTAGACTATTGTCTAATGCATCCACGGTAATACAAAATCAATATTTTTACATGCAATCGATACCTGTAAAGTAAAAAGAATCATTTTAATGTTCATGAATACTTTCGAAGGAAAAAAAATGCTTAATTGTATGCACAATAGTCCATATCATAAAATTTAATGAAATTTTCTCATAGTATTTGAAACTTCAAATTTAATATTGGAAAAAAAATCTGCACGAATAAAAAAATATTACGCAAAAACCGATTACGTATTCGTAAATTACAACTCAAAGAATTTTATTAATGATATCAAAGTGTAAAGCTTGCACAATTTGCACTTTGTAGGCATTCAGATGAAGACGGTTATGGAGAACGTTCCATATCGTCGTATGCGGCATATGTAACTGCACAGCTTATTGTCTGTTTGATTTTCGTGGACTGCGAGTAAACGTTCCTTGAATACGATCCACATTTTCCTGCGAATTGCTCGGTCTTCAGGCTCCCTTTCGCTGCAGAACGCTACCAGTTTCCTGAAATTGTGTTAACCGGCATCTGATGGAACTATCCGAAGGAGAGTCTTTCTTGTACGCGGTCCTGAAGAGACGTTGAGTAGTTATAACTGATTTAGTTTCGGAAAACCACAATACACACATTGCTTTTTCTTGCACGGTCGCCAGTTTTATTTATGACGTCATAATTACCCAGACTGCAAATGCGCTAAGATCGGATTGATGTAACGTAAAATTCTTTGAGTTGTAATTTACGAATACGTAATCGGTTTCTGAGTAATATTTTTTTATTGAAAAGTTATGAGGTACGGAAACCATGACGATAATTAATGAACACCCTGCACACACACACACACACACACATATTATATATATATATATATATCACGCTTTTGAACGAAGAGTAGTTTTAGGTTTATGGACCATGTTCGGCGAAAATCTTTCTTATGGCGTATTTTGCAATAGGCAGTCTTCCTATAGGTATCTACCTAACAAATCTTGCTGTACGGATTAACATAGCAAAATATTTAAGACATGTCCCAAAGATATATTTTTAAATATTACCCTGCTGCATTTTAATGTTAATTAATCTCAGCTTACATATGTCCTCAACTATAAAGGGCCGCTCTGACAATATTTAAAAAAACGAAATTATCGGGTTCTTTGAAATAAGTAATTAAAGATAATAATTTTTTTAAATCCTTTAAATAATTTGTTCGGATACCTGATCGGGTAACCACTCACCAATTTAAGAAGGTTTTGTTCAATTGAAGATCCACAGAATGTACCAAATATTTGTTTATAGGTGTGATTTTTATTTGCATTTTTTTTTAATTTCATATTTTAAATTTAATCATACTTTAATATAACGGACGTACATGCCTGTTTATAGATTATATTTCCAATATAATTCTTTCATTCCAATATAATAGATGATATATATAACTCTTTCATGCCACCTTTTTATGCCTGCATTTCGAATATAAATTTTACAATTTAAAATATGATGGAGTAGTTTTTATTATCATGTCAGAACATGATATTATTTTTGGAATGAGGTTTTCTGGATTCAACAAAAATCCGTTGGCGAAAAATAGAAATTTTATTATCTGCACGAGCATCTAAAAAAATCAGCTTTTAAGAAAGCATTGCCATTTCATTTACAAAAGCTCAGATTAAAATAATAAGTTAATGACTACAGCAAATAAAACCTGGAAAAATGTCATCTTGAGCACGCGATTATATGAAATGAAGTAAATAGAAACAGTGATATTTTTTTTAAACAATCAATGCGAAACAACGTTTTCTGGATCGTATGGAATACTAAAGTGACTCATTCGATGAAACGAATAAAATGAATAAAAATATAATTTAATTTGCACGAGAACGTGGTGCTTGGTCTTTCAAGAAATGATGTTTTGACATTATACATTGAAATATGCATAGCAGATTTCACTTTAATCTATATTTATTTATTGACATTTTCAGCAAATGCGATATATATATTTAGAAAAGAAAACATTCTACAAGAAAAGTCGCTAAACGTAGAGTAATAGTAGGCTTTTAATTTTTCCATAGATAATGAATGGTCATTCAAAAAGACTTATTTTAAATTTAAAATCAGATGAAGTTCTTGGATTTCGCGTCCATAATTTCAGGAGAATATTATCACGATATTCCATCTTATTTTAAAACTAAATAATCTTTTCTTTTTGATATTTATTTGAGTTCTATACATTTATCTTTAATTTTATTAAATATCTAAAAATATTTCAAGTATATTTAATGACAATATTTTTCTTAAATGATTTGCATTTATAAACACACTCTTTCTGAAAATTTTTAGATACTTTATTAGAGTGTACGTCATTTTTTTAAAAATAGAAGTAAAATTTTAAAAATATATAAAGATGAATCAATCCGATAACTTTATCATATTAAGAAATTTCATAGTAAAGATTCAGATCCCTTATAAATATTTTGGTCTGCCACTTCAAAAAGAATCCCATGTCGAAAAACTTAGAAAGAAATAGACATCATTTCAAACCTGAGGCATTTGAAACGGCAGGAAAGTTGGAAAACTCCAGACTATTATCACCAACCATTAGAGAAAAGAAATCAACTAACCGATTGACTGCTAGTAGCGCCATCTGTTAGAAAAAGTGTACAGTTGTATATTAACATTTATAAATAGATGCAGTTATACATCGGGGAATTGATTGATTCCTAATGAGATGGCGCATTTTATTTGAGACATTTATAATTTTAATTCCTACAAAAATAAGGAATTGAAAAATTGAAGCCTTTTTAAATGAGTTTTTAATTATTTCATATTTTCACATAAATATATATTTAAAATTTAAAATTCTTAATTAGACGAGTGAGTCAAATTCGTCATTGCAAGCAAAGAGATTAATGGGAAGACTGTAATGTTGCTTTTTTTCATTTAAAAGTAGTTTACCTTAGAAAAAAATTGATTTGTTCTTGGAAGATTTGTTTGCTTTTGTTGTTAATTTAGGGGGGGGGGGGAAGGTGAGTATTTTTTGTGATTCATAAACGAAATTCTATTTTGATTCCAATATTTCCATTATTTCTAATATTTCTAAATATTATTTTCATCTACAGCATCTGCTTCCAAAGCCACATTAACCCTTTGATTAGTAAATGGTGAAAAATTGTAATAAAAAATATCTTTTTGGAGTATGCATATTAACCCTTCGCACTCCAAAAAATAATTTGATGAAAAATTATTCACCTATTACAAAGATTTGTTTATTGCTATGAAAAATAAATATACATAATTCTTTTAAGTTGAATTTCTTTGAAAAATTAATCTACATCTCTTAACCATTATGCAGGCGTTTTTAACAATTAAATTTGAAAAATAAATAAATAAAACGTCGAAATGATGCGCAATCTTGAATGGTGAATCAGAGACACCATCGGAGTGCAAAGGGTTAATGTATAGAAATTCATTTTCATTTATCTATTTTAATTATATCCCGGAAATCCTTCTGGCATAACATATTATTAATGCGTATAAATTTAAATTCATCAATTTAATATAAAAATTAATTAAATCAAAAAAATCATTTTGAATGGCATATTATTAATGCTTTGAAATTTATTTTAGTTATACACTAAAAATCTGTATGAAGGAACTATACAATAAAGATTGAAATGAAATCTGCTATGCATATTGCAATGTATCAGGTCAGAACATCATTTCTTGAACGGCCAAGCACCCCGTGTTCGTGCAAGTTAAATTATATTTTTATTCATTTTAATTGTTTCATTTGAATGAGTCACTTTAGTATCGGAAACGATCCAAAATACTTTGTCCCGCATTGATTGTTTCATATATATCATATTTCCTTCTTACAGGGCCCGACTTAGCCTAGTTGGGGGCCGGGCCAAAAACTTCTTCCTCCCCCCTCTGCTTCACTACTTTAATAATGGAGAACATTCATTAAAGAAGGAAATGTAAAATAATATTTATATTTGATTTGGGGCCCCAAATTATGTAGGGGGCCCGGGGAAACTGCCTCGTATGCCCCTGTCTATTTATTTCATTTCATATAATCACGTGCTCAAAATGACATTTTTCTAGGTTTTATTTGCGGTAGTAATTATTTTTTTTATCAAAGCTTTTGTAAATGGGATCTCATCACGTTATTAAAAACTGGGTTTTTTGAGATGCTCGAGTAGAAAATTAATTTTTTTCCCTCGTAGGATTTTTTTTATTTTTTGCCTACAGATTTTTGTTGCCGCCACAAACCTCATTGCCAAAACAACTCTATGTTCTCACATGATAATAACACTCAAAGCATTTCGAGATTTTATCTGCATAAGAGTCAATCTTTTACATGCCTGTGTCCAATCTGATTGCCATTGTGCAAGAGACATTGTTTACACATTCTTGTTGGGTAATTATGAAAAATCGGTATAACAACAAGTTTCACAATTTTTAGGAATTATAATCGATAGCTATTTGTGAGATTATCAAAACACTAAAAAGGTATCCATACACTCAAATATATAAAATACTGCATCTCATTACTTTACGAACCTCAAAGAGTTAAATCCCATTGTTTCTAAACAATCATGCCGAATAATTTTGTAAGAATTTTCGGAGAAAATAAGTTCAACCCCACTCCCACCCCCTATTCTTTTCAACGCAAATCAAAAAATTTTTAATGATATTAATTAGTCTATGTAAGCAGATTTTGAACATCAAATATATCACTGACTGAAATCCAGTATTTAATTGAGAATCACTTAATAGATAGAGCCAGTGTTTAAGGCAAAAGTTATCAAGAAAAAATAAATTTTCTGAGACATTTTCATTTTACTTACATACGTACAGAAAACAAAGTATGAAGACCTTTCAATTAAAAACAAAGTATGCAAATTTCTCAACTAAAAACAATGCAAACAAATCTCTCAACTAAAAAACAAAACATGCAGATCTCTCATCAAAAAAAAGTATGCAGATCTCTCAACTTAAAAACAAAGCATGCAGATCTCTCATCTAAAAAAGAAAGCAGATCTCTTAAATAGAAAACAAATCATGCAGATCTCTCAACAAAAAATATCAAAGTATGTAAATCTCTCGACAGAAAA
>JAOUZG010043444.1:4476041-4486676 GCA_026289955.1 Argiope argentata
TATATATATATATATATATATAATTTTCATCCTACTTTGGGACTACTTAAGGATATTTTAGGTGAACTTCGTTATTTTGAGCCATGATACATAAGAGAGAGTACGATACCTGGATAAACACTTCTTTCTAAAATTGTTGAACCGCGTTAGAGGAAAGATTTTTAATTCGATGTGAGATTTAATGTGCACAAGGCCTAGATAGGCGGTGGTTCTTTAATGGAACCTGATATTTTTAAATTCCTCAATTGAAAACTTGCTAACAGACCAACGTGATCCATTATAAAGAATTTCTTTAAAATATCTTTTTAGACGATGCTTTCCATTGATCCCATGAATCACCACTGCCTGCTGTATAAATAAATAAATAGAAAATAAAACGAGCACTTACAAGGATGAAATTACTTTACCAAGCTTGTTTCCTTTACATGAGACGATATATTTCTTCAGCTAGTATTGTATTTCTCTTTTCCAGAATTTTCCATGCAGTCGATCCAGTTACTTCTTCTTTGTGCATCAAAATGAAATGCTGAACAACGGATTTTAAGTTCTCGTCTTCGTGTTTATCGGCAAAACATAACATCTCGCATGCATTATGTTTGCTCAGATTTTCTGACAAAATTAAAGAACATTTATTCTTCAGAGTGGGGATCTTGTATTTCTTGGCAGCCTCAAACAATCGGTAAATACTCTCCAATTGCATGCCATCGATGGTGTCGGTGTATATGTAATGAATTACTTTACGTAGGCTCTCAGGGTCCACATCCAAAAATTCAAAGATGTCATCTTTCAATTCCACTTCAAACATGGATTGGAACACTTGCGATTTGGCGCCAAGAATGCTTTTATGAGCAGAAAAGAAATAGGATCCTGCTCGCAGTTTCACGTCACAAAACATTTGAGTGTCATACAAAAATCTGTGCATGTCTGTCAACGATGATATGCTGGCACTCAAGCTATCGTGATACAGGATAACGGGGCGGGAATCAAGAATATCCGATTTCGCAGCCGATCCGTAAAGTGTCCTCTCGATTTCTTCAGAAATGATTCCTTTATAAAACGTAAAGTTACATTTCATAGAAAGAACATCGTCCACCAAGAAGCCATTTTCCAAGTTCAGTATATCTTCTGTGATCAGAACTCGTAATTTGTGAATCTTGTGACTTTCCAGTCTGTTTTTTTCTTGCTGAAACTTTCCAACCCCTGAGGCATCCAAAAAGGACAATTCTAAATCATAAAATCCTTTTTTAGTGCTGTAATCATTTATATCCTTGTCGTTACTTATCAGAGGCCCATTTTCTGGAGTTAATTCTAATTCGAATTGCTTATCATCTGATGAAGCTGTCGCTAACTGGAAGTTCATCGAAATGGAAGGATCTTGTTCAGATGCCTTTCGGACCGAGTGGGGTACCGTAAAATCGTCCTTAAAAGAACTGAACTCTTCTATCGGCCAAATAAAAGACAACTGTTCAATACCAAGTCGAGTTCGAGCAAAACAAACAGCATTTTCATTCATTTCCCCTTCCGTTTTCCAAATTTTACATTGTAAGGTGAGAGTGCGCTGGGGTAAAAACGCAATTCTTCGGCTCATGACGTCATTCAGAGGTATGAAGTCCCAAAATCCCCGCCGTTTACACTCTTTAAATTGCCTTTTGACTTTTTCTTTAGAAATCAGTGGTGAACCATCTATGGCGAGGAATGAAAGCTCAAAATCTAATTCCGTAAACAAACTTTCATAGTTCAGCGCGCGAACTAGTTTCAGATAACAAGCAATCATGCTTTCATTTGACTGTTGATGATCGCAGAACAATTCCAAAATGAATTCGCCGTCTATCGAGTGGACGAAAAATGTAGGCGAAAACATCCCTTCGTGTACGTAGTAATTGAAATTTTCAATTTTCCATATAAAAGTGAAAGCATTTTTTCGGTATTTTTTCTGTTCGCCATATCCTGTCATCGATGGACAGATGTGAATTAGGATGAGAAGCTTAATGGTAGCAAACTGCCTTTATGGAAAGATGGTAAAATATTTTTTTAAAAAAAGGAAATGAGGATATGCCATAAATATAATCAGATTAACATGATTTCCTTAGTTAAACGGTGGACGAAACTGAAATTTCATTTCATTTCATTTCTTCTCTTTAGAAGAGCTTCTGCTGCTGCTGCTGATGATGATGATGACGTGTACACCAAAATCATTGCAAAAGTTCTAACGTTTTTAAATTTATCTAATTCTTATTAAATTTTACTTTATTTAGCTTAGCTTTCTGTTTTTAAACTATAGGATGGTTTATTTGGTAACATCTTATAATTCTAGACTATGATCGGAAGAGCCAGCTTTCTGGCACAGAAGTAGCGCGTCTTCCTCGTGTTCTGGAAGTTCCGGGTTCGAGTCCCCGTTCGGGCATGGTCGTTCATCTGTGTGCTGTCTGCGAGATGTGTGACTGTGCCTCCCTATAAAAAGGGGCTGTGCAAGCGACTGTGATGAGTGCGTAGCTAAATCGTACTCTTGGCCCTAGTTGGCGCTATTTGAAACAAGAGACGCTCCTTTCGGCTTAAAATATGCTGATGTATCAGCAGGGGGCTTGTCCATGGCAAGTGCCATAAGTAACAGCAACAGCATGATCGGAAGAACCAAAATATCATTGGAGACAGTCATCTGGTCTCTCCGAATTCTCTCCGCACACCAATCGGAAGCTGTTGACCCTCGACACATTTAAAGACACAAACGGAATGGCGGAATGAAGTGACGACCTCATCATCCTTTGGTCCTGAAACTTTTTTCAAAATTTAAAATCTAATTCAATTATTTGAAATATTCAAATTATCCAAGTTAACATAGTAATAATAATGATTTAACGAACCTTCTTAAAGATAGATCTAGTGCAGCTATTGTTGTATACTTTTGTCGCAGAGTTCTTTTTTTAGCTCTAAATCTCATTCTGTATTAAAACGGGAATGCTTTCGTAAAAAATTTGCTCTCTGTAATTAGTGATCAGTAATTGATTAATATTTCAAATTATTTGTTTCATCAAAATTTCGAGATTTTTGAACCGTGCTTACCTGTCATGAATACGTTAGGGTCTGTCTGCTTCGAACCCTTTTTCACAAATGATGCAAATCGAAGGTTTCATCGAATTACAACGGAGGCAATTGGCCAATTTACCCATTTGTAAGTAGGTTCTCTAACATTTAAGGCTCACATTCCCTTCAGGATGTATGTTAGGAGAGAAAAAAGGAAGAATTTGTGGCCAGAGAATTTCTAGAGCTTTCTATGCTTTCTTTAAACAAATAAACAAAGTAACTGAAAACTATCTGTTAGAAACATAAAAACCTCTTCTATACTAAGCCTAGGGGCTGCGGTGACCTGGCGGTAAGGTCTCGGCTTGTGAGCTGTAGGGTTTTAAGTTCAAGACACGATTCCACCGAAGAGCCATCGAGTAAGGAGGTCAGACGTCCTCCCGCTAGTGTGGCGTGATGTGGAGAGGGGGTGGCAGCTCAGGTACCGTCCTCGTCATCTGACCGTGGTTCAAAATTATGATGTCCTTACCAAAATAGTCCTTGTTTTGCTTTACAATGGAACGTTAACAAAACTAAACTTTATACAGCCGGCGTCATGGTACAGAGGTAGCGCGTCTTCCTCGTGATCTGGGCGTCCCGGTTAGGACACTGTTGTTCTTCTGTATATCTCCTGTAAAAAGGGGAGGGGGCAAGTGAATGTGATGAGTGCGTACTTAAGTCGTTCTTTTGGCCCTAGTTGGTGCTACTTCAAAAAACACGACGTTACCCCTTATCACGTTCAGGCAAATTTCGCATAATGCTAGAATTGGAGAAGTTAAGGCTATTGTTAATAGTGATCGTTTTTTTTTTGGAGTTGTTTTTGAAAGCATATCCATTAATGAATATTGACAGCTCAGTTTATTTTTCATTCTGGTCTGTTATCCCAGTAAAAAAAAAACTGCAATCTGGAAACAAACTATCGCGGACTTTGTACTCCTCTCTCGTAAGAGGATACATGTCAACCAACAAATAAAAAAAGGCTCGACAGTTGCGTTTTTATAAGCCCCGAGAAAAAAAATTAGATTTTGATTAATTCAACTGCCGACATAAACAATTTATTTTATTCATATCTTTAGCATTTTTAAACAGAATCGTATAGGGCGATTTCAAACTTATAGTCCTTAGGTATTTGTTTTGAAAATAAAGATTCTGAAGAATGCGTATACAACTCATTCTGCAATGATGGGCAATGACTATCAAGAGCTACTCGACTTTGTAATACAAAGATTGCATCAAATCATCAATAACGAGCAAATCAACATTCTCATAATTATCAGGTAGACCATTTACGAACTCAGTGTTTTTAGAAGCTTCATTTATGAATGACGGAGGGCTGTAGTAATAACACCATTTAATTTTTTGTGTTTGGTAATCGTACACTTTGTTGCGTAACATCTGACAAAACCAAAGAGGATTTTCCCGATTGGCTGGGACCAACAATGGATGCTTTAACTCCAGTATATTTCACATATTGTAAAGAACTTGTCTCCCTTTGAAGAGACACATGTGCGAACATTGTTACTTCTGGCCAGCTCTGAGGGGATTCTTCCTTTGTTGCGCATTGTGTTTCTCCCACTGTGATATTACCCTTTGGACTTGAAGGAAGTCAGATAATGGAAAACCCATGCTATGGCGGCTCTTGAAGAATGGAACTATGTCAAACTCCCAGATGGGACTATTTCTTCTATGGACCAACCAAACTGGGATAAAGTTCCAATCATGAACAACATATGCGTTTTACGACCCACTGAAGAAAGAAAACCTCCAGAGGCGAATATTTGAGTATTGTGAAGGTTCTGATAAGAGGGTGGATGTTTTGAGAATATTCCCACGGCTGACGGTAGACCAATGGAAGTATTTCTGAAGCATTATTGGATGATCGGCATCTCCAGCACGCCAATGCGAGAGGCGAAACTTCACCAATGTTAAAATGGAAGGTTTTGGAAGAAGCGGGACCAACGAGACCAGCTGATCTGGCTAGAGACTGGACGAGAGTTGATATGACAACGAGACGAGCTGTGAGCAGAGCTGAAGAGATATCACGTGATCTCGCATTTTATTGAAAATATCTACCGGAAGTAATCCGTCGATCTCTGGAGCTACACGCAGTAGCCGGATACGCGGACAGCCTGCGAGTTCTCGGTATTAGATGTTGGACTGACAATCCAGTTGTAAATATTTCCCAGCATTTAACCTAGAGGACGTGTCGTTGTTTTTGTTATTGTATAAAACTGTAAATAAAACCTTTGTGTTTAAAACGCTACCATTTTATTTGATCGACCCGGATCAAGTCATTACAATACTCTCTTATATTCTAACTGTGTTAATAGAACACCTACTATTCGAGGCTTCAGATATCTTGACTTGTTCAAGTAAGCCGCCTCCAACCAAAAATATCTTATATCGAATACGTTCTTATCATTTTTACAGCAAACGTAGATAAATAATTTCTACGTTTGCTGTAAAAATGATGAGATGATTGGACAGAAAGCACGAGATGTCTGTGAAATTAACTTTTTCAGTCGTATCTTATGGCGAGTGCACACTCATATAACTTATAAGTAAAAGGAATTCTATTACGATAACGAGCAATAAGTCAACTACTTGCAAATATGTGTATTTTTTTGTAAGTAGACATTTTCATAACGATAATTTTTTACATAATACGTTAAAGACTTGCTCGTGAATGAAGGTTTCCCTGCTCGAAGCTCTATTTATAAGCCGTTGTGAGAATGAGAGAAGATACTCTATTTTTCAATTCCTACTAATGGCTCGCACTCTCCCTATATATCGTTAATAAATCGTTAATTTTCAATCGTTAATAAAATACTTTCTATTCATCCAATCAAGTTTAAGTACATTTTTTATACCTTGTAGTGGATGACATTTGATGTTAATACTGTTTTTTCAAATATTAATTCATTAATTTTTTATTAATTAATTAAAAACTAATTTCATCTCTTTTATAATATTTCTTTATAGCAGTTGTAATTATTAGGTTGGGATACCCTGGTTGGTAGAGCGTTGGATTCGCATCCATTGAGCTGTGAATTTGAACTTGGTCGCAAAGTTCTCGATGTTAGTAGTTATACCACTGGGATACTGAGTCAAATGTGATCGTTATTCGGGAGCTCAGGGGTATATACCCTCAGAAGCTACTGCACCCGTCCTTCCGTTGTCAAGCGTAGCACAAGAACAAAAATTTTAATCATTTAATAAAAAGTAACTAAAATAAAATATTTCCTAACTTCCTAAATTTTTTCTAATATCCAAAGTAGGAATTGATTTTTTAAAAATTTCTTTTTATATTGTATGTTATGATAGTCTTTTCATCGCAAAATAAAGATTGAGATATGTCTAAAAGTTTCTTATTAATCGGGACGATCCCAGCAAGGTGTGTTAAATCAGTTACGCAGAATTGACCAATCTCTTACATTTTAATCGCATACAACTCGAGCACTTACTTTTATAAGCGTGAAACAATCCTTCCCCCCCCCATATCAGCTCTTAGATTTTTAATGACTCGATTCTAATTCGTGTCCCCCAATTACCAAAAAAGATTCGATAGTCTAGAAATATTTCACGCATTCCTTACCTTTTACACTATCGAATCTCTATGGAACGTAAATAAATTTTGATAGACTTTTAACCCAAAGAACGATTTTTTTACAGAATGTACTGTTGTATTTCCTTCCTCTATTACACATTTAAAATTTATTTACATTTAATCTTGAGTCGCATTTGAAACACTCATACAATGTCTTCAAGGATATATTTTGTTTTTCTTCAACTCGGATCTTTTCCCTCTAACATAATTGTTTGTCATTAATATCAAATATTAATAACATAAATTGCAGAGTAATTAACCTTGTTTTGAACATTGCGGATGCTTTTCAAAAACTCTTTTTCCGTTCCGTTAATCGATTAACTGTTTTTCGTCACCTCGCATCGGAGGAAGGAATACTAAAGTATTTACTTACTAGTGTTTCTCCCTATAACTTAGATTCACTAACGTTCTTCGTCTAAGCGGATTACTAGTAACTTACACTTTCTTCCTCTGCTTACAGTCAATGCTTTTCTTCTCTCACTAGACTTATTAGAGCTTTCTCGTGAAAAATTATGCATCAGTTTGTATCACTTTGCAAAGTATTATACATTTATATACTACTTCTGTTGCTTCTAAAAATCTAGTTACTATGAAAGGGTGAAAAAACATTCTTCCAGCTCTCACCTTTTGCTATCAATTACGATTGAGGATGAACAAAATTCACATACTCCAAGTGCCACTTACCTTCACAACACTTCTTGTAGCAGCACTGCACCCTAATGGAAGGGGCACCACTGATTCTTGCTTCAAATTCAAATTTAAAATCACATCAAAATAAAACAAATCGATCACATCTGAAACAAATACAAGATTTCATTCAAATGAAAAACAAATTTATTGATTTTTTTTCTCTTTTTGGCAATTAATAGATGTTCATGATCTTCAATTATTATTTCGGCACAGCAAAGTTTGATGATAGTTCTTATTTTGTATATTACACTGAAGTGACTTTGCAGACCATTAACTAACATGACACAGAATTGATGATTTCGGTTGATTGAAAAATAATTAATGAGATGTTCATGAAGGTTTTTAGTAAGGGATGGTCATCCCGTGCCTGTCCAGGAATGTTCCGTGGTGTGATTCGTTGAGAGTGGGAAGGGTTTTCATGATGTCGGAAACACTGTCCCAAACTTCTAAAATGGCTCGATCTGTACCCATGTCTGTCTTCACCCAGCCAGGACACATATTCACCAAAAGGATGCCTGATTCCTGGGTCAACGTGAGGGCAACTACTTTCATGGTCATGTTCAGGGCTGCCTGTGAGAAGAAACAAATTATTAGAGATGCATGTGGCAAAACAAATTATCTGCAAATAAGCTAATGCTATTCAAAAAGAGAGTCAATTTGCATTCCGTCAAACTGTGATGTATTAAATATAGGCCCTTTTAATTGTCTTACATATGTTGTTGTTGTTACTTATGGCCCTTTCCATATTGGACAAGCCCCCTGCTGATACAGAAGCAGATTTAAGCCGAAAGGAACGTCTCTTGTTTCTGAAGTAGCGCCAACTAGGGCCAAGAGTACGACTTAGCTATACACTTACCACATTTACTTGCACAACCCCTTTTTACAGGAGGGTAAATTCATACCTATCACAGATAGCACACAGAAGAACAGCCATGTCCGAACCAGGACTCCGCCATGTCCGAACCAGAGAACCTCACAATCGCCCAGAACACGAGGAAGACACGCTATCTCTGCGCCAGAAAGCCGGCATTGTCTTACATATGTTCTCTTCATGTCGGCTTTCTGGCACATAAGTAGAGCGTCTTACTCGTGTTCTGGGAGTCCCAAGTACGAGTCCCGGTTCGGGAATGGTTGTTCTTCTGTGTGCTATCAGTGAGATGTGTGACTGTGCTCTCCAGTCAAAAGAGGCTATGCAAGCAAATGGGGTGAATGTGTAGCTAAGTTGTACTCTTGGCCCTAGTTGGGGCTACTTCAAAAACAACAGACACTCCTTTCGGCTTAAATCTTCTGCTGTATCAGCGAGGCGCCTGTCCATGGCAAGGACCATAAGTAACAACAACATATTCTCTTCATTTTGTATCTGGTGAGAATCCTGGCTTAGGGGTAGCGTGTCTTCCCTGGGATCTGGGAATCCCGGTTAAGAGTTCTGGTTCATGCAAAGTTTTTTCCCCGCCGTGCTCTATCTGTTGTGGAGAGAGGTTAGTAAAATATTAAATGGCTTGTTGAAGGGCTAGAAGTTCAACTTGATATACCTTGTTAAAATTCTGATATTTTTATTGACCATATATGTAAAATATTGTGGTTTTCTATGAAACAGAATGCAGAGCCAACTCCAACATCCATTTGGCAATTTCCAGCTCTTGGCAATTTCGGGAGCCTACAGAACAACCCCAACATCAGCAATTCAAATCAAGTTATCCTTGGAATCCCTCCATTACATCTGAAGTTCCAGCAAGAAGCCAGATATACATCAATCAATAGTCTCAACGATTTCAGAGAACCTCACAATAATCAAACTCAATGATGTTGAAAGATCTGAAACAGGCTGGGCTGCTCACCCATCACAATATCCATTTCAAGATCAGACCTCCATTGAAAACGGTGGGCACCTCAGCGATGGAATTCCGTCTTTACAAGGATGGTTCCAACATGGATGTTGGAGTTGGCGCTGCATTTTGTGTCATGGAGAACCATAATATTTAACATAGATGGTCAACAAAAATTTCAGAATTTCAACACGGTATATCAAGTTGAACTTCTAGCCCTTCAACAAGCCATTGAATATGTTACTAACCTCCCTCCACAACACATCACAATATTAATTGAGAATCAAGCCAGCGTATAAGCAGTAGTTAATCCTTAAAACCAAAATCTAGTAGCGAGAACCATCTGTAAAAATCTAATACAGCACAGACGGATAAGAGTTTCCTGGATTAAAGCCCACGTTGGGTATGAGGGAAATGAAGAAACCGATAGACTGGCGAAGGTAACCGTGGCATCTAACATGGAACAATGCCACACTAAGGTACTAAAATCCTACCTAAAATCGTTCTTTAACCAAAAAATGGTGAAAGAGTGTCAAAAAGATTGGAAAGACGGAGATACGGGGAGATCTACATTCAACATTCTCCCCAAAGTCTCCCTTATACCAAGTAACTGGAAAAGGGAAGATATTCTTTTCTTTACAATCCAGTGACCATTCCCCACATATCTCCAACGTTTTAACCTGATCCGTAAAGCATCCTGCCCTTGCGGAAATCTATACACCGATCCACTACGCAACAGTACTTATGCTTCCTTCCACATAACCAAGTCAACACCTGAACTAGAACGAGTTTGTTTTCGTAGTGTTGCCTCTTCCCAAGGATCCAGGATGAAATTTCAAAGAATGATTCGTCATCTCAAAGAAAACCAAGATCTGTTTAGATTTGAAGAGCACTATTCACAAGCACAGCACTGTAAATCCATATCTTTATTTTCTGTTATTTTTGTACTTGTACATAGCATTTATTTGTATTTTTTGTGGTGTTCTCTTTTTATTTTTATTACTGTTCTCATACCTAATTTTTCTCTTATATTTTTACAATACTTTGTCAGAATTTTGTAATCACAAACAAATTATAAGTCTGTTTATGTGAATTAGCATAAGTCTTCAGTGTCTCTCCAATAGTTAGCTTAACAAGCCACAGTCACTTCCCATTTAAATTTCAAACAGTTCACTGCTTTCAGCTTTCTTTCATTCAATATTAAAATTCCTTACCAAATTTTAACCAATAAATGTCAGACGTCGAACAAAACTCGCAGGAATGCATGGACCATGAACGTATTTCAATATATTTTCCACTTCATGCTCATTACACTGTTTAAATGACCAGTTGGTTATAGTTGCAGGAACATTAAGCGGTGTTGTGTGCTTTATCTGTGAGATGTTAGAAAGAGACCCCCTAGAAAGTAGTGTTCCAACGACCCTCGAATCCTCAGGTGGGACACGCGTTCTCCCA
>JAOUZG010043444.1:4487981-4503368 GCA_026289955.1 Argiope argentata
GTGTGTGTGTGTGTGTGTGTGTGTGTGTGTGTGTGTGTGTGTGTGTGATTTCCTTAATCATCAAGAAACTTTTCCTATTATGTTCCACTAAATTTCTGTACAAGTGAAATTATAATGAACTGCCAATTATATGTGGCAAGGTTTATGATCTGACAGTGGAGTTTTATGCGAACCTTGCTGACTCTGTATCCCATGATCTTCAAATAATCACCCCCCAGAGGACTTGAGGGCGATAACGTCTCAATGGAACCGGCAGTGGAGGCAATGTTGAGGACAGCTGATCTTGACACACTCAAACCATCAGTTTTGTTGGCAGCAGATTTCCTCAGAAGAGGTAGCATTTCCTGGAAATGATCAAGTTTTGTAATAGGCGATGAGATTTAAATTGTCAAGGAAATCAAGCATTATCATATAGTAATATGGAATTTAAATAATTTCATTGAAAATGTAGTGATCATTAAGGAGCGGCACATTATAACCCAAATAGTAATGTACTGTTTTTTCAAGGAGCGGAAATATTGTTAAAATTATTTTTACACAAAATAGACACAAAAATAAACTTTCTCGGGATGCCCCGAAATTAAATATTTTATTATTTCAATATCAAACATGATTCAAAGGTTAAAATACTTATAAAAAGATTAAAATTAAAATTAAAAAATACATCTGATTTTGAATGTTCGAGAGAAGGGAGAAGACTTTACGTTGCTTAAGGGTCTCTAAAAGACACTAATGAGAGACGTAAACACTCTGGGAACTATTTAAACCTGATGCACTGTTTGGACATCTCGCCAAGCTAATGTTTGGGATAAATAATTAATGACATTGTTGCATAATACTATTTATAGAAGTTAAGGGGGAATCAGAGGAAATAAATGCGCTATTTAAATAATAAAGTGACTATGAACTTGTTCGACATAATTGTATGCGTGCATCAGGTTTTGACTCGATCATTAGCGAAATAAAAATGGCCACTCCAATATAAAACGAATTGACAGTATGAATGGAATGATAATTGGTGTGATTGAGTACAAAGTTGGATATCCAACTCGTCTTGTGCCGGCGTCCTGGCACAGAGGTAGCGCGTCTTCCTCGTGATATGAGCACCCCGGGTTGGAGTCCCGCTTAGCTCATGGTTGTTCTACGGTGATCTATCTGTGAAGCGTGTAAATGCCTCCCCCTGTAAAAAGGGGCTGTGCAAGCGAATGTGAAGAGTGTGTAGCTAAAGTCGTATTGGCGCTACTTCAAACAAGACGCGCTTATTTCAGCTTAAATACGCTGATTCTTCAGCGGGCTTGTCCATGGCAAGTGCCATTAGTAACAACAACTCGTCTTTTTTAATATCGCTATGCTCCAACTGAAGTTTAATTATAATATTATCCCGTTTAAACATTCAAGAATGGATCAATTAAAATGGTAAGAAATTATTGGGTAAATAAATATAATAATGCTGTTGTCGTTTCTGTGTCTTATGGCGCTTGCCATGGACAAGCTCGCTGAGGTAGTGAGCAATATAAGCCTAATCAGCGTCTCTTGTTTCTAGCAGCGCCAACTAGGGCCAAGAGCACGACTTTTGCTATTCACCCATCACATTCGATTACACATTCCCCTTTTACAGGGGGAAACATTCACTCACCTTACAGATAGCACACAGAAGAACAACAATGCCAAAAACAGGGCTCGAACCTGGGACGTCCAGATCACAGGGAAGACGTGTTACCTCTATGCCAGGACGCCAGCATATAATGATGTGTTATGGATTATTAATCCGTCAAATTAGCCATCTGCATACGAGTCCAAAATTCAGAATTTTTTACTAGTAGTATTTTACTCACGGGAGGGCGTGTTGTAATTGAAGATTGATGTTTCCGGCACGCTGATTGGGTCTCGTCAACCTGGTGGGTACACTAATAAGTGTGGGCAGATCCTCCCATCGATGAAGGATCATAATTCTTACAGGAAGGATTGTACCGTGGCCAGTGATGACCCTTAGGACTCCACCACAGTTCCCGCCATTGCTTTGCGGCTGTCCGGTCATTCAGCCTTAGTGATTTAAAGCCTTGTGTCTTCGTGGTGGATCGAGAAGTCTTGTATAACTTACTAGCAGTATTTTTAGAGAAATTTAATTTTCAAAGGTCGTACACAAAAACTTGTTGAAATAAAATTAAGTATTGCTTACATTTCTATACGTTATTCTAACAACATTCCTAACTTATTACCTTTTTCAAACATGAATGGCCGGCCTTATCTATGAGAAATGCTGATAGTGGTAAAAATAATAGCCCGAATAATATTGTTACGTTTTTAGCGTAGCGGGTTCGGATTGTAGGGACTTTGCTTGAGGACAGCACAAACAAATTTATTTAGAGGTATTTACAGGATGACTTTACAAAGTAAAACTGCAGATAAAAACAATTCAGCAGTCAACAGTCACTTACAGATTAAATGCAAGCCTTACGCACAATAAAAACAGACTGCAAAACAGATATCGAATAGAACAGCAAACAGTAAATTACAGCGAGCTCAATAACACAACGTTAACAGCAAACGTAAACACAACTCACTAATAACAAGAGAGAAAAGTAATCCGCTAGTCCAGCGAGACGCTTCCCTTCCGAGAGGGAAAAAAACTGACTGACTGCCAAGTTACGGCAACCCGTCCCTTATATAGCCGACTGAGAGTGCGCCCAAAAGCACTAGAAACAGCGGGCCGCTTCATGAAGGATCAAGAGGCTACCAGACTATTTCTTTCGCCAAACCAAACCGGCTGGAACGTTGCCAAATTCGGCACTTTTCGCGGCGCTCACCCGCTCGTAACAATATTGTTAGACTCTGAGAATCAGTTATCTTCACTATTCAGTTGTCAGTGAGTCGTAAGAATAGAAACTCATAACAGTGCAGTTGGGTCACGATTGCACGATCGGCGTTGAAATTATACACATTGCTCAACTTGCTAAAGCTTCCAAGTCATTAATTAATCATTTTGTATGTTGGATAGCCTTACCTTCACTACCATGAGTGGCCCAACGGTGTTGGTGGAAAAGTGGAACAGCATGTTGTCTTCCGTTATGTCCGGGAAACCTTGCCACTTCACGGCACCTGCATTGTTGATGAGGAGGTTCAAACCTCTCTTTCCAACCGAGTCTTCGATAATCCTCCTCGCATTTCGGATGTCTTCTATCTTCGTGATATCTGGAATAATTTTTTTTACAAACTGAATGATATTTATTACAAATTGTGTCTAGATGATATAATATGTTAAAAATATGTAATGTTGAAATGAAAAGAAATATAATGTCACTTAAATGTCGTCTGGATGATGAGTTGGTGTATCAAAATGATAAAATAGATTATAGTCCAGGGATCCAATGCAGGGGTTGAGATCTAATTCTTAAGATAATTTTAGGGGTTTATTTGATTTATAGGAGAGGTGTTTGCAATTATAGTAAAATGATGACTTAATTAGGGTGTTTCTCAGTTACCTATATCATTAGCTGCAACCGTTATTCACTTTCACTGAGATTAGTTTAGATTAATTATATTAACCCCTTCGCGTACAATGACATGTCTAACACGCGCATCGAATTACTGAATTTTTAGTTTCAAGTCTGCAACTAAGCCACAGAATTTAAAAACGCAAAAATTAATTCAAAACGCTCCATATATACTTAATAATATTCATAATATCCTAAATGCTGCATAAATTGTTTTAAAAAATCAAATTAACAATAAATGACCGAAATAGCATGTGTCATCTAATTAGAAAATTAAATAAATTCGTATGTCAAGGGGTTAACGTCCCGTTGTAAAGCAATTCTAGGGCTATTTTGGGACGTATTTCGTAATTTTGAACCGCAATCAGATGTCGAGGACGACACCTGAGCTGACACCTCCATCTCCACACCAGTGGGAAGACGTTTGTTCCTGACAGATTTAACATGCAACTGACCCCCTTACACGACGGTTCTTCGGGGAAACTGGGTTTCGAACACGAAACCCTACGGCTCACGGGCCGAGATCTTACCACCAGGCCGCCACGGCCCTTCATTTTCACTGAATGTCCTGGTGATGAGAAAGACTATTCTTTGTGATTATTCCCATTAAATATCTTTCCACTGATTCCCGGACCATAAGGTGATTTGAGTTCCCGATTCAGTTAAAGATAATTCTATTTTTCACACACACACACACACAAAAGCTTCATTTTGTATTTATATACAAAAGTACATTTCTGTTTTCGAAAACAATTTCCCAGACTGTTGTCGAAATTATTCTTATTTTTGAATCAACCTGCATTCCAAACAGAGACGCATTGTCAACAACGCTGTATTAAACATGGATGTATCTAATATTGGCAATGTTAGCAAGAAAAACGTTCATCGGAAAACAGTAGCGCAATGGAAATCGGCAACGAACTCTGCGGTCTGCATCCTTAAAAGGTATACAGGAAAGATGTGATGAAAAACGTGAGAAACATTTTATTGCGAATTCGGTGGGCGAAATTAAATGCGTGCTTCCGCTTAATGTAAAATAAGGTACAAACCCTTCAAATGAAGGATTTCAAAGGAATTGAGGGTATTGCGACAGCACGTGATTATTGGATTAGTTAAAATGATAAGACTGAATTTTAATCTTCGTATTATGAAAATGTGTGCAATGATATTTTAAACTCTAATTTAAATTCAAATTAATTTTTAAATCTTCATTTTAATTTAGCTCCATTAAAAAAATCTTCTCTTATTTCCTGATTCATTCTACTTGTATTAGTTAGATAATTCAACAGAACCTGTGTAAAATTGCCGACTCGGCTAAAATACGACAGATTCCCACATTCCGAATGTAAAAGGATGAAAATTGTTGAGCGAAACAAAATACTTTGTGAAAGATCCCTGTTTTTCCCTTGCCTGATTAAGGGCGTGTCGAGAAAATCCCCATCGAAATCTCATTTTATACAAACACCATGAAAAAATATTTTCCCTATCAAAATATTATTGTATTTAAGACCAGGAGTAATGATTTCTCTCCTTTTTGCGCCGTGCTGTGAACGGACGCGCCTTGTCCGTGCTCTTGTAAATAAATCATAAACTCCTAAGATGGAATATAACGAACTTAAAAATTCAAAGCGTCATCTATGTCTTCGAAACTGCCTTCCGCTTTCAACAAATAATAATGCTTACGTTATATATATAGTATTAAAATGAAATACTCATAAAATACGTGGGAATAGTAAAAATTACGAACAGCTTACAATATAAAATCAGAAGGAGGGTTTTTTTTTCTCGCATATCGTGCTATTCCCTTTTCCCAAGTAAAATTGTGATTCTCGCGTAAAGACACGAATTCCTTATATAGAATTGGCGAATAATAGTTACAAAATTTACATCTTCGGCGTGAATCTGGCACTTTTACGGAATCTATCGAGTGTAGCTGCATTTTGGATTCCTTTTTTAGAGCGACCGAAAGCATCAGTAACATTCTTATTGTTTTAATTATTATCATGTCTGAACATGATGTTTTGGGATTGAAGTTTGTGGCATCAATAAAGATCCGTAGACGAAAAATAAAAATTTTACTATCTGCACGAGATCTCAAAAAAAAAAAAATCAGCTTTTAACAACGGGTTGCCATCGCATTTACGAAACCTCTGATTTAAAAAAAAATAAGTTAATGACTACAGCAAATAAAACCTAGAAAAATGTCATTTTGAGTACGCGATTTATGAAATGAAATAAATAGGAAATGTGATATTTTTTTAAAAAATAAATGCGAGACAAAGTTTTTTTGGATCGTTTGCCATACTAAAGTGACTCATTCAATGAAACTATTAAAATGAATAAAAATATAATTTAACTTACACGAGCACGTGGTGCTTGGCCGTTCAAAAATTGATGTTCTGACATGATACATTGAAATATGTATGGCAGATTTCATTTTAATGTTTTTTTGTATTTGCACTAACGCAGTTTACAACGCTCCTAAATAATGTTTTTGTCTTCAGATCATCGCTGCTATATAATTAAGAGTGAATTTTAAAAATAAAATTGACAAATTAAGTCTAAAATATTACCCGGTTTCGATGCTTCGAGTTAGAATTTCTGAAGTCTTTTACAGCTTTTTTTTTTTTTTGAAGAAAATGAAAAATAATTTTTTTAAATATCCTAAAGAATACTGAGTAATAATTCTAATAAATCTAAATTGGAGAGTTAAAAATTATTTACATCAACACTAAATTAAGTGAAAACATTGGAGCAACTAGACAGGAAGTTAGATACCTCTTTTCTCAGATAATGCAAATTCAATGTCAACATCGTTTAAGATCATTGGTAAAATATTAGTGAAAATTGTATCGATTCATTATATAAGTCGCTTATGAAAACACTTCCAGTAAAGTATTAAAATGTACAACTATTTGCTATTTTAATCATCTACTTATTAATTAATATTATATATAATTTAATAATTAAATTATATATAATTAATATTGTATATTAATTAAATTATCTACTTAATGAGTTATTGTTAATATCATCAACTTTATAGTTAATAAATCACTACAAATATTATAGACTTTAAAAAAAATATTTTTTGGCATTCTCCGTTAGATGGCATCATTTGTATAGAATCGAAATTTAATTATATTAACTGATTAACAGGCAATTAAATTCTATACATACTAGAATAATATAGTTTCATCCAAAACATACTTGTACGTAAAAAATTTCAAAATTCTAACAAATCAAAAATAAATAAAAAATCAATTATAAAATTCCATCTTAAAAATCATGAAAAGATCAAATTCAATAAAAGTGTTTAATAATATATGATTTAAATGATTACTAAATTTCGTATTATTTTAATTTGTAAAAACTTATTAATATCTCTGGAATATCTTTAAAATTTTGCCAAAACTCCGATTGGATATTTCAACTTTTCTTTTTATTTATTGCTGTAGAAATTCTGAACGAATTTCGCTGATCAGTGGAAATGGCGACATTCCAATTTTATAGGTGATAAACTTATTAAAGTATAAAAAGCTTACCCATTTTGATCAAGATAACCTGACTTTCTTCGGATGAATCTTTAATGTTTTTGAGATCCTAAGAAATTAAAGAACAGTAATGTTCAACAAGATAGCAATTTCTTACACAAATTATACGGTATTTTAAACTTTTTAATAACAATACAAAAAACACACATTGTACATTGTATTTGTACTACGTAGAAAATATTCTCACTTTAATCAATTAGAAGAAAGTCTATTAGAACAATCAAGAAAAAATTTCTAAACCGCAGATATACTGTTTCTATTTATGTTTTGAAATACAAAAAGTTTAAAAAATGTACAGTTAAATAAGCACCAGTGTTCTAAAAATCTCTCGAAGTGGTAAATTTGAAACATAGTTCAAGTTCCTAAAGGCAAATGTGGACAAATTAATGGTAAAAAGAAATGAACATAAATTGAGCTTTTTAAGAAACTGATTTTGACTAGGTTGAAATAACCTTTTCGTTCTATAGCTTAGATTCATCCCGTTATGAAATTTAAAAGCAATAGAAATGAATAATTAAATTTTTTTCCTTGCTATTATAGATTAAAAAGTGAAATTAATTATAAGCATAAAAGCGGATTTCTTTTTGTGTGTGGCTTTTAAAAATGTGGAATTTTTCCATTTAAACATCACGTCCATATAATATATATATATAAATTGTATTTAAAAAATCTCTACCAATTTCGAGCTTTTAATGCGAAATGCATATTTTGTTGATATTTCACATTGAAGTTTTAGGTATCAACCGTTACGTTCTGTGCATCGCTGGCTTTATAAAACTATTATTTTGTTAATATTTACAAAAAGAATGCCAACTTAAAAACTTATACATAATATTGATGAACGGGAAAGAGAAAATTCTGCATTAAAAATAATGACAGAAAAAAAATTTAGCGTAGCTTTAACATTAGTTAAGGACGCACCTGAAAAAGTTGATGAAAGATTGGAAAATTTTGAGCTTTCTTACAGAAATAAAAAATCATTGTTACAAACTGTGTTTAAAATTAATTTTGAAAAATTATTAAAATTGAAATCTTTTTCACAGATATAAAAATGGACTCATTGGAAAAATAGTAATTTAAGTTAGTTTCTAAGCGATAAAAGTCTTCGAAATTTGTGAAGAAAAATATTAAAATTTCGATTAATTTTTAGTAATTAAAAATCTAACGAAAAAACTCTTTCTTTGTAATCACAAACTATCCAAGAAGCAACCAAGAGATTTATATGGTTGTTCAATGCTCTGTTAAAAATTATATTCTGTATGTAACTTATCATGTATTTTATAGAAAATACACCAGCTTAAAAATATAATCATATTAAAGGCACATAAACTTTATTTACAGTCAGTAGATTATTTCAAAAGCCACATCTTTATTCGCTTATAAATATAATGCTACACACTTAAGTAATTGTAACATTTTATTAGAAAAACTAGAGGAAATCATTTAAGAATATTTATACGTAATTCAACCTTGAACTTCAGAGGATGTCGCTTAACCCTTTAATCGGTTTGCCCGTACGCCGTACGTGCATCGATTAATCGAATTTTGATAGTTGTAAACAAAAAATAAATCATTCATAACAATTATAATTCAATAGTAAAATGACTTCGAATAGGTAGATAAGCCAAGTATTCCATGGATTTCCATTTGAATCATAATAAGAAAATATTCCCAAAATAGAAGGTGTCAACTTATTAGATAGTAAGGAAAATAAAACACTTAAGGGGGTAATGTGATCATTACTAATGTTAATATTCATTTTATATTATAAAAAGCCTCCGGATCCATAAGTATGTATTAAAATGTACATAATATATTCATTTAAAGGATTACTATTTGATTCATTCAATGTTATTTTGAAGCCTGGAATTGGCCAATGTATTATTTTCAAGCAATTTTAACAATCACTATTCTTGAAATTTCTTGCATATTAACATGTTTTCCTATAGAATTGGGTTCATTTTTTAATTAAGACTAGAGTGTTCTGGATTGGTTTAAAAAGATGGTTACGCTACTCAATACAAGTTGAATTCTGAGCAGCCATAAACCTCATTTACCAGCGAATTAATTATGAAAGCAAAATTACTCTTTTAACAGAGGGATTGATTTTAATGTTAAAGACAAAATTTAACCTCTTAACAGACTTAAAAGATAAAGTGCGCTAAAATAAGTCGACGCAAATATTGAAAAATTCAAATTCTTTGTAAAATTTTGAAAAATTATCGATAAAATTTCAGAAAATTTACTTTTTTAAAATTTAGCTTGTTATATCACATTTTACTAAAGTTCAATTCATTGCAAAGCTATCAATATATATGGAAAGATTAGATTACGGTAACCGTGCTTTTGATCCTAATTCGAGAATGTTATTATTTTACCACCATTATTTAAATTAGAAACATTTGGAAGGATTTCAGCATTGAATCAGCATTACTAAGTGAAATAGGGTGGCCAGTTTTTAGGTATGATAAAACTTCAGGAACAGAATCCTTAGAAAACGATTTTCAATGAAATTAAATCTGTTTAGTAATGATTTTAATTTTCGGTATGAATTATTTATTAAAAATGGCAATGGAATATTTTATTTAAATTTAGAACAAAACCGTGTCTGCTGGTTTTAATGTGGTTCAATGAATCGAAACCTAATTATCTAAAATTCAGTGTTTTTTATAGCTACAGCTTAACTTAAAAATGATTTATGGCATCTATTTGAAGTAAACCACAATATAATGATCAGTTTGTCTCTCATATATAATTAAATGACACCTGTGGTTTTTTAAAAATTGCATTTTGACTTCACTAAATAGCCATGGATCTTCTGTTTGTTTATGTTTTATTCCTCCTTTTTTTGTATTTACCTTAGATGTTTATAAATTATTTAGTTCTGGTTTCTCAAATAAACAAGTAAAATAAATAAACAATTTTTTAAAATCAATTTCTACTTAAGTTAACAAAAAATGTTATTTTAATTGATTTTTACTAAATAATTACAATTAGTATAAATATAACAGAATCACAATATTAAGCGGCAAGATAGAAAGTGAATTCCCCAGCAATTTACATTCTCCTTTCTATACATGGGGTTTGAACTCGCAACCCAAGGGATGCGAATCCAACACCATACCAACCAGACAATCCCGGCATAACAATTTAAAATTACTATGAATAATTGATCAGAAAATTATACTAGCATTGAATTTTCAACGCCAATCGAGGATTTACACCCAATTGTGGCAACGCAAAATGCGTGATTTTTCTACGCCAGTTGGGGAACGCAATACAGATTAGAAATTTATAATTTTCTTTATTATGTATTATTTTAATTTGAAAGTACTTCAAAATGAATCGTAAAAATCGATTAAATTTAAATGCTTCCAACATTATGAATATAAACAGAAGCGTTTAAAATAATCGGCCGAAAGCATGTTAAGTCTAACCTCATTAGTGTGAGGAAAAAACAAATTCAATTCGTTACTTATTTGGTGACGGGGAAATGAAGATTTTTTTCGAGAAAGTTAGTTTTTAATTAATTAATAAAAATTGAATGAATTAATATTTGACAAAATTGTATTAACATCAAATGTCAACCACCACAAGTTTTTAAAAATTTACTTGAGCTTGAGTGGATGAATAAAAAATATTTTATCGACGATTGAAAATTGGAACAAGATATATATGTGTGTGTAGGAAAAGTGAGAGATAATAGTAAGAATTGAAAAAAAAATCCGGTTTAACACAAAAGTAAATTGAGATTAGGAAAAAAAAAAGGAAATAAAAGCCAACCTGTATAGTGCTATCATCTCTGAAGGTGGCAAATACGTATTTAGGAGGTTTCGGTAATTGCACCAATTGTTTTACCAACTCCAAACCGATTCCCCGATTAGCTCCAGTAACCAAAACACTTTCAACTTCCATCTCTGCCAGCAAAAACAAATACTTCAAGAATTTTAGAAACCGCAACAATTCCTCCCCGAGAGCCGACTTTGTTTCTCTAAAAACGCTAAGTAGGTTCTCGGACTTTAAATACTATTTCTTCCGGCAACCATGCATCGGCTTGCGTGTTCAGGTTTTTAATGAACGAGTTGAAGGATATCCGACTGAAGTAATTCGACGGCGTCGATTCCTGTAGTAGAAAAAAATAAAAGAAAGAAAAAAAAACTCTTCCTGGCTGTTAAGTGATTGCATTTCATAGGGTAATCGCTTGAGAGTTCATCTTGTTCACTTTTCTTTTATTTTGTTATAAATCTTTCACAGTGTTTTGGCAACTTTGTAGAGGACGGATGACATACTAGCATTTCTTGTGCTAACTTCTCTCTATGAACTGGAACTCAAGATTATGTCGTAACCTTTTGTTTCAAGAGAATATAACGGGTTAATATAATTTTGGAAGAACGTTTTCTAAGAAAGGACTTTTTAATTAAGGATTACACTTGATTTTTTTCTATGGAATGTCTTGAATTATTTAAAAAAAATCTAATGTGCACTATAATTAAAATTTACATAGAATTTTTTTAAAAAAATTCTAATTTGAGGTTTAAACGAATTGTCTTTTTCAGATTACTCTAAGTCAAAAGAACACATTTTAAGAATTTTTATTTTTTTTTTATTCCAATACGAGGTTTTAACGAATATTCTGTTTCGGATTACTCCAAGTCCAAAGAACACATTTTCAGATTTGCTTATCCCACTACGAACTCAATAAATAAATAAAAATAGTAAATAAATGAAGCAATGAAATTTAGTTCTTTGTCTTAATGCCAATATTGTTGTCTTATATTAAAATGTAGATACAATTTGAAAGGGAATCCATCTATCATTCGCCCATATGCATGTGTACATATCAACTCAAAACCGTATAGAACAATTTCGTATCACTTTCATTAAAGAATATGAGCGACAATTTCACGAAGACAGCTCCAGTTGTTTTAAAAATCTACTTACTCGAAAAAAGTTAAATTCATGATAAAAATCATAGCTTATTATCATTAGTGGTAATTGTTTATTCATTGGAATTATTATTTAAAAAATTATTTGAATAATTTTATTATTTCATATTGTGGCAACAGGAAAAAGGATTATAGTTACTTTTTTTATTTATATATTATGTAAATATTAAGACTAGGTATAAATTTTAAGTATATTGCATCCGATCGTTTTTTTTATTTAATTATATTTTTTCTCATTTAGCTAAATTGATATTTCGTTTTGAAATACCTCCAAGTCTATTTTGGGAATATATATATCATTCATAATATTATAAATTATTTCATAAATTCCATTATATAAAAATATAAGAATTTTTTTTATCTTTAGTCCTTGATACTATGGAATTGGATCCCTTCCTGGATGAAAGGTGCGGTATTGTGCGAAAATAAAATCAATTAATAAATACAGAGAACATTTACAAATCTGCTCAACGATTTCGATAAATAATTTTAAAATGCAAGTGTTTTTAGAATAGAAATTTTTGACAACGGTTTACTATTTGAAATGAAAAATATCGTTTGCTTCTTTCAAATATATTCTTTGAACATGTTACATATAAATAAATTGTGGATTGGAGGCTATATTTTTTCTTTTTCTGGTGAATTTTTTTATGATTAAAGAAAAAAGTTGAAAGCATTTTAACATCAATTCAATAGATGAATTGATATTAACATTTTAATTTTAATTCACTTGTTATATTAAATTGGTATTCAAATTACTAAGTGCAAAATAAGCAACCTTTGTGCTTGGAAATGAAGAAAAAATAATTTATTCATCTAGAAAAAAGACCCAAAGCGAATACCGAAAAAAAGGTATATAGTGTTTTAAATATTACAAACTAAAATCACAGGTAAAAAAAGCAGAAAATCCCCGAAAGCCCATATCAATTGCAAAATTTTTAAGTATATCTGCAGAAACAATAATAATAATAAAAATATACTTGAAAAAGAAAAAAAAACTAAACAACATAATCTTCACCAGCTTCTGCTGAGGCATGGAGCCCAGAATATTTTTAAGAATCTATACTATTTAATAGAAGCTAAATGGAATTGCATTGTTACCTCTGATGAAGCATAGACTTATTTAAACAATTTTAATAAAAAATTACTATTTATTACCAAAGATGTAGAGGAGAAAAATGTATAAATTTGGCTACGTTAATACAAAGCAAGTTTCAGAAAAATATTATTTCGGCATTCTACTTCAGTAGAAAATTAAACCAGCCTCAATGGTCTTTCTAAAAAAATTCACACACCCTTTAATGAAGGTATTATCGTAGTGAATATCTTGTAAAGCATTGACGTGCAATAGTTACGAAAAGTTAAACTTTGGTGTGAATTTAGTAATTTTTCTGAATCAATAGCATCATCCTTGGCGAGTATTTTGGCGATTAATTCCTGGCATATGGTCAAAAAGTACCCAAAAAATCCAATTTCAGTTTCAGAATCGTTTTTCTCAACCAATTGAAAAAAAATTAACATAAAAATATATTTAAAGTCGCAAAATCACAGACTAAATTAGATACATTTAAGTCTCTGCATTTTTGAATTGCTACATTTACGTGTTTATGACAGTACAGACCAATGGACAGTCAACTTCTTTATAGATTTCGTTCAAAATTTGATAGACGTCTATACTAAAGATGTTAAATCTGTGTACATAATCTTATCTATTTAACTGTCGCCATTTTGTAGTTATCGTTCTAAATTATATTCGAACAACCATCCAGATAGAATTCTTCTGATATCTCTTTAAAGCAAAATTTAATAGAAATCTACAAATTTGGTTTTAAGCCTGCATACCAAATTTCTTCCATCTAGCTCACAATGTTCTTGAGTTATTGTTGTCACATACAATTGGATATTTTCCAAACATTTGTTTTTTGAACTCAAAGAGGTATAAAACGCGAAGATCTCGAATAAATCCCAAATAGCTTTTTTGCTATTGCACGTATCAAATTGTTTCAATTGGTTAATATACTAATTTATCACAACTGAACCGTAACTGAATAAATGGCACTGCATGTACTTATTAGACGATTTTTTCTGAACAAAATATGGTTTTAAACGTGGCAAAATTTGCGTCGGTTCAAAGAGGTAAAATGCTACTGATGGATTTTGACAAGCTTCAGACCTTTTAGAGTCCTATGTATTCGGATTTTCTTAGTGACTGTGATTTGAGTGGTTTGAGCATTTCTCTTTTATTCTAATTAGATTCTAAAAACTTTTTAGTGAAATTATTTTGCTTGTTTTTGTGTGCTTTAATACGGGTATATTTTGTTTTGTTTTGTTATGTTTGATTTAAACATTTCGTATTTTAAAGTTTTTGTATTTCTGTGGTATTGGTTGTCTCCAAAACCTCATTTTTCCTGGATTTTTCAATTTTTTAAAATCTCATTTAGATTATAAAAACTTAAAAAATTATTTTGTTTTGTTTTGTAAGTTTTGGTTTCGTTTTGTCTGATTTAAACTTTTTCTGGCATCTTTTTACTTTAAAGATGTTCTTTTATTTTTGTGATACAAATTAATTTCAAATGCCTCTTTTTCTTGGGATTTTTGGGTCACTAGAGATCGATTTTTTAACTTATTGTCAGACCTCTCACATAAAAAATCCCTGGTTTGAATCCCTGCCTAAGGATGACCCTTGAAAAAGTCTTCAGGCCGGATTCATTGTATTATTATTATTATTTCTCCTTTTAATTTCGAATTTTTAATGAAACCTTTTTGCTAATTTAATTTATCACAATGTGTGAATACCATAGTAGATATTAATGGACTGTAGAACTTTAAAACATTTAATTTTTCGAAATTCTTTAGTAATTTCATTTTAAAGTTGAAACCCGTCTGATTTTTTTTTTTTTTTTGATATTGCACGTGCGTGTACGTTAATTTGCTTAAAAGATACAGTCGAAAATGTGAAGGTATCTGTTGGCGTTTCACTCAGAAACGTTTAATTTACAGTAATTTTTCACTTTCTCAGCAGGACATTTTCAGAGTTTGCTCTTAAGATTAAATAAAAATGTTTCATTGAGTCAATATGAGGTTTTCCAGGTATGCTTATACACACAAGATAAAGAAAATCATATAAAATCTAAGCATTATTATCACATTAAAACATGATGTTGTTTTCATTAGGGGGGATTGAATATTTGATGGCAACGAATAATTGAAACCCAAAATTGCGTAGGCAATGAGTATAAATAGTAATATTATTGCTTTATTATTACTTATGCTTATTTGACAGTAGATACATTTCTGAAAGGTTGAGGTAGAACAATGACATCGCAGCTGTTATTTCATCTCAAAATCGGTCAAATCCGAAAACTTTGTTTGCTAGCTAGAAAAATTGTAAAG
>JAOUZG010043444.1:4532876-4563109 GCA_026289955.1 Argiope argentata
TGTGTGTGTGTGTGTGTGTGTGTGTGTGTGTGTGTGTGTGTGTGTGTCACATCAACATAGGAAAACACAAGAATGAAATGAAGAAAAGATAAAGAGAATTAAAATATTTTCCCCAGCATTTATATACAATGAGAATCTGATAGGGATTTCTCTTCAGTGTCAAAATCAGTAGGGAATCTAAGTAACTTTTAGAAGAATTTTTTAAGTTGGCAATTTTTTATCCATTCATTCAGAGTTGGGAACCGCCGACCTAGTATTCTTACAAAGCTTATGTTGGAGTAATTAAATAGAAAAAGTGGAATGGTATCAAGGAATAAGAGAACCTTTTAGAATGAAGTGAAAATGGGCTAAATTAAGCCAAAAACGAGGAAATTAATTAAGTTTAAAGTGGAATTGTGAGTGTGTGTGTGTGCACAAGAGAGGTAGGGACAAAATGCCCATTCAATCCCATTTAGATTAGTGTCTCGGGTACTGAAAGAAGTAACGTTTAAAGGAAAAGAGTTAATTTATTTATAATAAACAAAATTAACAAGACAACTATTAAGACAAGAAAGGTTAATTACATTAAAGTTAGAAATTAAAATACTTAGTTGTCACAAAAGGGCGAAACCAAACAAGATGTTTGCACCTAGTAGCGTAAGATTATTTAACATTCATCGTTGCCGGAGGCGAAGAACCTCACTCTTCTTTTTTAAAAGGAATGTCAAGAGCTCTCTTTTCATGAAAACTTATGCTCATGTGACTTTGCACTTTGGATTAGTAGAATCCATGGTGTTATTTATTACGATACAATAAAACTAAATTGAATTATGGTTGTGTTTGGTTTAACGGTGGAATAGAGATGGTCAGCAATTAAATCTCTACAACTCGACCAGTCTTGACAGAATGATGACCTCATCGTTGTTTACTTACTGGCACTCAAGACTGACATTAAATTCCCCTCGGCCAAACAGTTAATTAAAAAAATAATAATAATTCTGAAATTCTCTTTAAATACTTCGATTCTTAACTGAGGGGTACTTTACATTAGTAATAATAATTTGATGAATGCATCATTGAAAAAAAATGTCTATTATATGAATGCACAATTTAAAGGAAACCACAGTTTACATATTTGTCTATAAATTATACAGAAGTTCACTACAAAGGAAAATGGAATGGATGGAACATGAAAAAAAAAAACTTGTGTATATTTATTGAAGAAAAATTATGTTTAATAATATAAAAATGGAATATATTACAGAATAAAATACAGTTATTGACAATCGCCTCGATTTCTTTTTAATCAACCTGGTGGGTAAAATTTTATCAAATCAGCAGATGACGTGGTCAGATTAGGACGTCCATAGTCGCCTATTTTCTCAACGTCATATCTGTTTCTTGGCTTTACTTTTATAATTTTGTATGTTCCCAAAAATCTAGGTCTTAGCTTTAGTGCAGTCCGAAATGAGTTTGTTGAATGGCTACCAAATCCCCTTTTCTGATGTACCGAAGCTTTTTATCAAACAACAAGGAATATGCTGACCATTTGCGCTGTTTTTTAATCACAATCCCGGTCTAATTGTAGAAGAATACAAACACCGCTTTCCATATGCTCGGCATCCTTCTTGGATTTGTGTTTAGTTATTGTAAACTGCAGTACCCTAGTTTTATTGGAGTGGAAAGGAGAAAATGAACTTTCATACATGTGATGAAGAAATTAGCGTTTTCCCATACTTTGCTGGTTATCCTCATTCTAGTTTACGAACAGTAAACATTTTCAAAACCGATATTTTACAAGCGATTTCAACGTAATTATAAGCATTTATACAGTATTCAATAACACAATCAATGTGAAAAATTTTAAATATCATCCTTCCTTAAGTAAGTTCAAAATTTTTTTCCTGAAAAAGGCAATTTGGGTAATCGAATGTTGCTTTAATTTAAATAATAACATTAATTTTCAAAACTATTAATTTTGGAATAATTACAATTGTTAAGATCTTTCGGTGGGATTATATTACTTTCCTTCTGATGGATGGAAAGATGAAGAATAAATAAATAAATTATAAAGCAGTTATATTGGATGGAAATTTAGTGATTCAGAATTAGAAAAGGCTTATTTAATTTTTTTTTTTAAAAATATAGTAATAACTTTTATTTATTGATTTCCTGAAGAAATTTAAGAATTTTCGCTTTCGTTGAATGTATAACTCGTCTTATGCATTTTTTAAAATACAGGAAGTAATCCTTGTATAGAAATTAAACGCTTTTATCATATTTTTAATCTTGATTTAAAGTATATGCATTGCAAATGTTTAAAAAAATGAATTAGAGCACTAGAAGTTGAAAGGAAAAGAAAACATGAAATAAAAATAAGGATTTAAATTGGAATTTATTTTTCTATATAAATAATTTCTGATTACAATTATGTCCTCTTTAAATAGGCTCTAATATTGATAAGAACTATAAAGAGGATTGCAATTTTGTTTTATTATTTTTATTCCTTGTTTATTTCAAATGAAGCAATATTCTCAGTCATTTATTTTCACTGTGAGTTTTAACAGAGTGAAATTCCAGTCATTGTCATTTTCATCAACATCAGATATAGTTTATCTGCTGACAAATCTTTAAATTCAAATTAATGTAACAGAAGATAATTTTTTTTCTGTCGATTTACGAAATATATGAACTTAATTTTGATTTTGGAACTAAATATTTCGGCGGAATCATCAAAAAATTAGTGATTTAAATAATTTATTTATTAACAAGTATCCATTCAGAAATTCCATTTAGATAGATGTACTTTCAAATTATTATTGCAAAATGCATGAATAACAGCTAATTTAACTAACATACAAATCCTAAATTTAATTTCTATGGACAAATAATTGGGACTAAAAATGTGGACAAAATAAAATAAGTCATTTTTACAGTGTGTTATATCGTTCCCATTTTCTATTTCCCTACATTCAGTGGAAGTTGAAATTACCTGTAGTCTGCTCATATCAAGTACTATGGGAAAGAAATCGATAAAAGCCTTGGGAAATTATCGAAGCATGTCACAAGTTTCCGGGCAGTAGGGCAAGCTCTAAAGATGGCCGTAGAATATTGTGAAAAAGTGGAGGACGGACAGAAGTGCTCAATTTTTTCAGATTCTCTGTCAATTCTACAAGCCATACAATCATTTCACAATTGTAATAAGGAAATGTGGAAGATAAAATAAAAGATAAAAAGAGTAAAATTTAACAAGTGGATAGAGTTTAGTTGGATTAAGGCCCTATATTAGGATATATGGTAATGAAAAGACGGATCAATATGCAAGATAGCAGCACAAAAAGAGTGTTGATACAATTGTCCCCAAATCAAATGGTGTCTTAAAATGGGAATTGAGAGAAGAAATTAAGCTACAATGGTTTGAAAGATAGTTTATGTCTAAAAAAGGAAGAGTAACTTACGATTTTATTCCTAATAAAGAAATAAAAATAAGAAGGTACCATCCACTGGTATTCCAAATTATATCAGGTCATGGGAGATTCCCTGCATATTTCCAAAGATTTGAAAGAAATCAGGAAAATAGATGCATTTGTGGAGGAATCGGTACTGTTTACCACTATTTAAAGGAATGTACTGAAATCTCCGAACATAGAAAATGTCTGCAAGTTGAAAATAATGACTTGAGTTTAGTACTGATGGTACCAAGTAATCTTAGGACTCTCAAGGACATGATGTCAAACATTGTCAGTTTTTTGCCAACTGTTTTAAAGTTTGCAGGGGAGGAAGTAGTCAGTAATTGACCAATTTGGGGCCAATTACCTCGAAGAGAATATCAGTTTGACAAATAAGGATGGACTTTGTTAAAGACCACAGTCAGCCACAACAAATACTGTCGATACTGCTACGTTCAGTGGTGGTTCGGCTGTACACAAGAAGTCTGCTTATATCGTGCAGTATTCTTATTGGATTTTAGTGAAATGAATAATGGAAAATTCTATCCGCTCTCATACACTATTGTCTTTTCGCTGTTCCCTAAACATATAGGGAGCATAAAACATAGAGGTGATCAGAATTTGAAGGTCATAAAGATATAATAAAACCTCTTCTGTTAGGGTTAATTCTGAAATGTTAATGTAACTAAATTATTTATTGCTCACATACTCGGACAAACACACACACGAACAACAGTTTGACGTATCGTCTTGTTCGCAAATGATAAAATGCTATTCCATGCTAAATGAAATTGACTGTTGTGTTTGCTTGTAATTAGTCATATAACGAATTACAGCTTACATTCAGCAATTTGATTATTAAATATAAAAGACAGAAACTTCAATATTAATAAAAAATGTAATTATTTCTTAATAGAAATTTATAAAATTAATATACATGGGGAAAACAAAAAAATATGTTTAAAAAATTGCATTTAATTACTAAAAAAAATATATGAATATTACTTTAAAAAATTTTTAAAATTGACTGTAGAAATAATACAGACGATACTTTTTCTTTGAACGGAAGATTTTGTACATTCGGAACCTCAAGTACAATTTTTGGTTCTGAAAAATTTTATTAGATACGAGTACCAATCCACTCCGTTGATGCCGTTCCGGAGGCGTGCTGTAACGAACCGTAAAAGGTAGTTTCCTCCATGAGGGATGTAAACAAACTGGAATCACACTGTAAGAAGCGGCTTATTAATTCTAAAGTGCTCAGTTATTGATAGGACGTGTTTTGAGAAATAACGGAATTTGGAATTCAGTTGATAAAGTATTGCTGACTTAATTATTTATAAGAGGTTAGCAAAGCTAATCAATGAGGATTACTCGTTAAGAAAGTAAAACTTATAACACCGAAAAGTATGAATCCAATATATATATACATATCGCTGTACGTATAATGGGATAAGACAACTGTTTGAAATAAACTAATTAATATGTTTAATTGTATCAATTAATATACGTTTTTATCTCCTAAATACCACCATATAAGTTGGAAAATAGCAATAGCAGTTGGTGTTTCTAATTACTTGGATTGCAAGAACGCTTATTACCGGATGCATTTATGAAGGGGGGGAGTGCAAATAAGCATCTTAAAAAGATACTAAATTAGTTTCCAACTATATAAATTTGTAAAAAAAAAAAACATGAATTCTATGAATTATGAAATACTAGGGTAATGTAAACAATTTGCTAAATATGATTGGCCAGGATTCCATCTTTTATAGTGTTACTGGTATTTATTATTATTGAATTTCTGCTTAAGTAATAATGTATATAATAATAATGATATTAATTTTTTTAAGGTTATGCATTATCATGAAGTTATAGTTGTTTTAAATTAACACTGCAGAATTATTGGAAATTCTTCAGGCTATTATAATAAGTCTGTCTGTTTCAAATGCTTTGAAGAATAATCTTAGAAATGTTTTCAAATTCAATTAATTTGGTTTATAAGCTAGTGGTTTATTAATTTGATTCTTATTCTGGTCTTGAAAGATATTTAACATTCCTGTCTTCAAATTTGATTCTATCAATGTCAATTATAGAGGATGAATTTGGTGCATGAGAAAATATATTTGAAGTTTTAATCTAATCTTTTATTTTTACTGTTAAATATGTGACTTGTAGCTTGTTTTTAACAATTTTTTGTAGTTTAAGGCTTTAAAAAGAAATTTTCAGATTCTTAAAAGATACTCAATGGTTGATTTACTGTTCTTTCACTTCAGGGACTACAAAAGACTGAAAATGCAAAAAATTTTGGCCTTAGGAATTGAGACCTCTTTGGAAAAATTTGTTATATCATGCAGTCTAGGGCTATATAGTGGCTTCAACCTGACCTAGGATTTTCTCTAAAGTTCAATGGTAGTTGGAATTGGGTGCTGATATATGGAAAGTGTTACTAATAGCAGTGTTCCGCTATTTAATGTGCATCTTGCTTTCTGTTTTTTTTTTCTTTGACAATTGATGTCTGTAGTTTACATTGTGTTTTCTTGTGTATCAAAATTAAAAAGAATAATTGGTACTTATATATTAAAGCCACCACAACCAAAATTGAGCCAACACAGTGTAGATTGGCAGCACTTAAAAACTGCTAAATCTACAGCTTTTTAAGGCTTGAAGTAAGGTCAAGATTAGAGGGAATATCACCTAGAGCTTCATGGTACTTCCTATTTCAATAAATTTGGTGCATGTTTTGAAAAAATTTTAGGTGTAGATTGGCAGCACTTAAAAACTGCCAAATCTACTGCTGGGGTGTCATTGGTATGTAAGTACTAAATAATACCAATTTTTAATAAAAATTATGGTTGTTTACATATTTTCTTTAATTTAATAATTCCATATCAATTCACTTGTCAAAAGAATTTATTTATTATTCATTTCAGTCTGAAGGCAAACAATTGTATCATTGTCAACCAAATATTTCAATCTTAAAAATTATATTTTAAAAATATGAGGAGATACAAAGTGATAAATATATTTCTTTTTTCAGATTGTCTTTCATAAATGATCTGCCAAAATGAAGAGGCAAAGTTTCTGTCATACCACTTCACGACTCATATACAAATAAAAGCAACTCATACAAATGTGTGCAGTTAAACTGACTATAATACAACTTCAGTTGAAATTTTAAAAAGGAAATCTGGATTTTCAGGATGCAGACTTGCATCAAGGAAAATGAAATGCATTTACTTGATGATATGCGTGATAAAAGCTTTGATACTGAAACAAATTGCCAAAGTGAGCACTGTATAGATGAGAAAAAGTTTATATGTGATGTATGTGGTAAAGTTTTTTCTACATTAAGTAACTTTAAATATCATTATCGAACTCATGCAAGTGAAAAACCCTATTCTTGTGATATATGTTGTAAAACATTTTCTACAAAATATCATTTAAATGAGCACTGTCATACTCACAATAATGAGAAACCATACTCTTGTGAAATATGCTGTAGAGGATTTTCTATGAAAAGGGTTTTAGATAGACATCTTCTTATTCATACAAAACAAAAACCATATTCTTGTGATGTGTGCAGTAAAAGTTTTACCCATAAATCTAGTTTGAATTATCATTATAGAACTCATACAGGTGAAAAACCCTTCCCTTGTGCAATATGCAGTAAAAAATTTTCTCACAAAAATCATTTAACTGCACATTTACGTACTCATACTAATGAAAAACCCTATTCTTGTGATATATGTAGTAGAAAATTTTCTCACAAGAGTAATATAAATAGACATTTAGTTACTCATACAAATGAGAAACCCTATTCTTGTGATATATGCAGTAAAAATTTTACCCAAAAATCAAGTTTAAATGAGCATTATCGAACTCATATGGATGAAAGGCCTTATTCTTGTGAAGTATGCAATAAACAGTTTTTGCGTGAAGCTAATTTAAATGAGCATTTGCGCATTCATACAAAAGAGAAACCCTATTGTTGTGACTTGTGCAATAAAAACTTTAGGCGCAAAAGTAATTTAAATCAGCATTATCGAATTCATACCAAAAAATAACTGTTTCTGTGAAGCATGAAAGAAAAATAATTTGAATCAACAATTTGGTACAGACTCTAAAAAAAGAAGTATTTTCTATATAATAAGTATAATAAAGGATTCTACACAAAATGATTGAATAAGCGTTATTATATCCATAAAAATTAAAAGAACATATATGTAATGAGATTTATGAGAAAAAAATTCTTATAGGAAATATTAAAACCAAGGATTATCGTATTGATATATTATACAAATTTATTTTTTATTCAATTTTACTTTATCAATTATATTTGCATTCAACTCTGTATGCATGTTTATGATTATCTAATGTTAAAACTTATATTATTCTGAAGCATTGCGATTTGATTTTAAAGTAAAGGCAAAGCAAATTTCAAGATACATTTCTTTATTTCAATAGATAATTTACTAGAGTGCAGATATCAATTATTCATTATGGAAATAGATCTAAATCATTTTTTCATCTTAACTGAACAACCCAGGAATGACTGAAGTAGATGGCATATTTCTTTTGTTTATCTTGTTTTTTAAATTTCTCGTTTTTTCAGTGAGTTATGTTACATTTTTCTTTTCCATGAAAATTGTTTATAACTTTAATGTTACAAGTTACAACTTTGTCTGATTTTAAAACATATTGGCCAAAATCAAGGCTTGATTTTGTAAAATAATATTTAAGGAACAATGCTATAAAAATCCTATCTTGTATCAATTGGTATATAATTTATTTTTATTTCTATTCATTATCATTTTGATTTATAGAAATAAGTAAAGAATATTAATTAGCAATACTATTCTGCATCTTTTTTTAACTTTTATTCATGAAAAGCATTTAAATTTCCTTATTAATATATACATATCTATATTATGTATCTAATAAAAAAATTGTAAAAGACAAATTGTCATTGTCAAATTCACATGATTGAAATTTGTATATTTATGATACATATAGTAAAGAATTTTTTCAAAGATATTTGAATGAGCATTATCAAACTTACATAGTTGAAAGAAATGTATTGTTGTGATACATAGAAAAAATATTTCTTAACAAGGCAACATATCTATGATTTTTTTTTACAAAATAACATATATTAATTAAGTTGGAAAATTTGGTAGTGAGGAGTGATGGAAACATAAAATAGCTGTTCATTATGATAATATGAGCAAATTTTTCATACAGACCAACTAAAATTTATCTGGAATATCTATAGGACATTGCTCAATTTTTATGATAAATATTTATTAAAAAAATGATGCAACAAATACATAATCTAATATTTTACTGTAAATAAATGTATATAAATTCAGAATCTGTATACAATGTAATAAAAAATGAATATCATTATAGATTGTCTTATTTTGATTTTAATTTTTCAGCTTTAATCAATATTTCTTCACTGACTACTTTTTAAATATTTTGTACTGTTGACATAAAAATAATTTTAAAATCAAAGCTAAGCATTTTCATATTAATCAGTAACAATGAATCAGCTAATATAATAAGTTCCATTACTTATTCTGAGGAATGGTTTCTATTATAACTTTTGTGCTGTCTTAAATTATTATTTCCAATATGTGATATTGCTCTTCTGCATAATTAGCTTCATAGTTAAGAAGACAATTTTACAAGTATTTTAATGGATACCAAATCAGAGCTCCAGACTTTAGTGCCTGGCTCTATCTTTGGCTATAAAAATAAAGTGTTTGAATTTAGATGATATCTCTATGAAAAGCCAAGAAAATTTACTCTTTCTAAAAGCTTCAATATCCTGGCTTGGAATGTATACAAGAGGGGGGGGGGGGTACACATGAAAAATAGTCACTGCTATGACATTAAAAAATAAAATTAAAATATTACAGCTCTTTTTGGTAATATCATTATTGTTTTTATACTTTAACAAAGCAAATTGCTTGGTTGTTGGTTGGAAACACAATTTATTCTAAACAACCACATGCATAACAAAACAGAAAAAAAGGTAAGTACTACCAAGAAAATTTTCAAAAATTCACGAAATTAACAAAATTAATGTTTTTCTATCCTTAGAAATTATGTAATGTGTTAAAAACATAAAATTAGTATATTTGGAACAAACAATATTTCTAATAAAATTATTTAAAAAACCTCAGCAAAAAATATCTCCTTTCATTTAGTAATCAATAAAATTCTGACTGTCAGTTATTTTTCAATAAGATGGAGGACATCTATTGTAATTTCAATACTTACACCAGAAAAGGTTCAACTAACTATAAATCTATATCTCTTCCTTAAGGAAGAGTGCTAACGAAATTGGATGAATACTAAACAAAGATAATCATCCTTACCCAAAACAATTTGGCTTCAGGCCTAATCTTTCTACCTCACATAAATTAGTAACAGTCATTAAATTCATTCACTGAAAAGTTGAGAAGAAACAAAATCTGGAACTGTCTTTCTCAATATACTTACAGTATTTGATAAAGTTTTCAAAGAACAGACTTTACACAAATTAATTTATTTAACATTGAAATACCTCATCAAAATTTTTAACGATTTCTTATCAGAAAGAATTGTTTACGTCCAAATAAAGGAAGAACTATCCAAATTAAAATACAAAAAAGCAGTAGCAGCCCAGGTTAATAAGTTGGAACAAATAATTTTCTTGTATAAATGGCATAAACAATTTAATACACTTATCTGCATTCATACAAATGTTATGGTAATGTTAGGAACAAATCTATGGTACAAACAACTCGCACTGAACAGACATTTAAAATCTGTTGAATGAAAACTGGAAACAAACCAGTCTGTAGAAACACGGTGATTAGACTAGAGTATGTGAATCAAATTTTTAAGTCAACATTTCAAATCCACTTTTCTTTTACTGTTAATTATAAAATTCCTTGCTATTTTTAAAATTCTAAAAACAATTTTCTAATGAGTTTGCTTTAGTTAAAAAAAAAAGACATAAAGTTGCTGGTGGAAAAGCTGTAGAGAATTCGTATTTGCACAATCTAATAGACTTACTGAAGGATTAATGCAATGTCTCCATTTTAATACGAATAAGGGAAATTAAATCAGATTTAGAATTCTCATAAAGTTATTAAGATCTCAATTGTGTGCATGAATTCAACTTTTCATTCATCAATAAAATTTCTACTTCAAAATCGTATCCCCCCCTTTAAATAAAAAGATTTTCTCAAGTTCGGTTTGAATGAATTTGATCAGCAAATAAAAGCTTTGAATATAAATTGCTATTAGTAGAGAAAATGTCAGGAATTCAAATTTGCAAGAATTTTGAATCATTGGACCTTTATTCAGACATCAAAGTTCAGTTCATTTAGTAATGATAAAATAAAGAAACAGATTGAAGGTGTCGAAAATACAATCAATATGCTAATTTAATGTTTAGAATCATACAAATACAGAAGAAAAAGAGCAAGAAATGATTGTATTAAACGAAAATTAAATAAAATGTAAACAGAAAAATTCTTTTATTTGGAATATTTTTAATTGTATGTTTAGAGGTGATATATATTTTAAATAAATTAGAAAATGTTAATATATCAATTTAACTTCAATGATATATCGTGATATTAAAATCTGGTTATCATCTAATGTGAATTATATGATTATCAAGATTACTTATTATTTATGTGATTGTCAAATATATGTCATTAATGAAATAAAAATTCATGTAAATGAATTTTTCTATACTATGTAACAGCAGAAAAAAACCTTTAAACTATATTTCATAAAAACTACAAGTAATGCAAGAAATATTAAGCATTTTTTTCTTTTTTAAAAAATATTAAACAGTATCTAAATGTTCTGCATTTCAAACATATGCTTGATTCTATTCAAAGTTTGCAAAATATTGAATATGACAACAATTCTATTAAAAGATTGTAACATAACAGTAATTCTAGAAGGGACAGAAGACGAAATCCATCACAGTTCAACACTGATTTATGGTTTAAAATCTGAAAATTTCACAAACATTGCAACAAAATGAAAAATCATTATATTATTGATAATTTTATTTTTTTAGAAATGAATGAAGAAACGAATTTATAAACTCTGTTTATTGATATGAACAGTTCCATAAATATTTTCAAAATATTTTAAAGAAATTAACAAATAAAAATAAATAAATATGGATTTAACTACTTTTTTAGTACATAAGGTTTCAAAGTTCTGCGTCCACCAAGACTTTTTTTTCTCTTATGTGGTTGAACAATGTTAGCATTTTCAGATTTCTGAAAGCTTAATGTCACAGAATCATCAGTTGGTTTAGAATCCATATCTTTCTCATCAAATGCAATGTCTTCAAAAAAATTTTCAGCCAAAACATTACTTATGTCTTCATCTACACATCCTTTCAGACTGGGATAATATTCTTTATTTTTCTGTTTAGTTTGAGTTTGTTTTTCTGGGAAACTATCTATTTCTTCTTCCACAGTGATTTCTTTAAATAATTTCTCAGCTGCTTCCAAAGCTAATTTTGAAGCATGCAGAGATTTACCTGATGCAGTCTGAAAACCTACACTGCATTTTTCATTTACAGTAGATTTCAGCTGCAAAGCATTTTGGGTTTTCTTTTGTGGAACTATATCTAAATTTTGAGAAGAGATATCCTCAAACATTTTTTCAGCTGCTTGAAGTGCTGCTTCTGAAATCTTCAAAGATTTCCCAGAAGCAGTTTGAAAAGAGACAGGGTGTCCCTTGATTCCAATAGAACCAGATTTATGTAGATTTTCCACTGAAGAAGTAATATTTTTACTTTTATCTGTATTTATTGTTTCTGAATAAGTGTCATTCTTACATTCTTTTTCTTCATACTCTAAAACTGATAACTGCAAATTTCCTATATCATCAAGTGTGAAATGTTCTCTGTTGTCTGATTCCATTTCCTTCAACATATGTACATCAGAAATGTGTTCATATTTTTGTGGGTTTTCATTTGTTTCTTGCAAATTTAAATTAATAGCACTTTTTACGGCAATTACTTTATCCAACAATTGTGTTTGTGAAAATGTCTCTGATTTATCTAATTCTAAAAACATATCTTGGTTTAACCTGCTTCTATTTTGACATATTCTAGATGAATTTGAATTATGCATATAATCAGTTGGTAAAGCATACATGGCTTCTGAGCTATCCATCAATTTTCTAGCTTCTAAAATACTAGTGTAATTTAAGATGGATGTTTTTTCAAAGGATGTGAAAATTTTCCAAGCGTTGTTTTTGCAGTGATATGCATTCTCAGATTTAAACTTTTTAATGTTCGATAGAGAATTATCTCCTGCAAATGAATCAACAGATTTCCTTTTAAGCTGTACTTTTTGACTAGATCCGCATGCACATATACTCAAATTCATTTTTTTAACTCCTTGTTCAGAACTTAAGGATATTTTCTTTAGATTCTGAAGTTTGGATACTGAACATGATGCTCTAGGGGGCAGGCTTTTCTTCAATCTTAACGTAGATACTTCTATTGTCCGAGATAAAGTCTTTTGAAAATGTGTATTTAAGCTCTTAAACCAACTTTGTAGAGCAATCATTAATTGCAATTCATTCATAATTAAATATTTGCTGAACATAGGAAAATAAAATTGTGAACCAATAATGCTCATATTCAAATTTTTAATAAAGAATTCCAGCATCCCAAAGAACAACACCCATTTAAATCTATCAGCACTTTTAACATAAATAAAAGAATTGTGTAGGTGAAATGAGGAATTTTTATTAAAGTTTAGAAAAGTTATTAGATTATTGCAGTTTTCAACAGCATAATCTTTGTTCACTGAATATCCTAGATATAAAGCATCATAATATTTATCATCGTTAAAGATAAAAATGTCAATATTGCTTCCTTTAGATGGTAAATACCTTTTATCAACAATACAGCATGAATCCATTTTTCCAAGGTTAGAAATCTAGAAATTAATTAATACAATAAATAGTATTTTAAATAATAATAGAATAGTAATATGAAGCAATGGATCAACAGAATGAAAATCCAATTCTATCACATACAAATGGTAGCACTGTGTAATAACAAATAATTATTATATCAATAAAAAAAAGTTCCATAAAGAGTAAGAATATCTAATAAGCAATTGAAAATAAAGTTAAAGATTACAAAATAATACAAAACATTGATAAAAGCAATTAGTAAAACATTAGTTTGAACCAAAGTAGTTTTATTTCCATTTAATTCATTCAGTCTACCTTTTATGTAAGTTTGCTATTCAGCTAACATGCTATAGCATGTTAGCTGAATCTTTCAAAAATGAAATGATAGAATATCAGCATAAATACTGACATTCTATCTTTATATTGCTTTAGCAAATATTCTTATATTGTCTTGACATTTTTGCATGAATGCTGACTCCTGGAGAGGTGCCTTGAAAGAGATCCTTCCTCCAAAGTTAGTCAAATAATAATAATAATAATGCTAATAAAAAATGTAAATTAAAAGAAATATTTATATTATATGGAATTACAACAATTTTAATATCTTTATAAATAATGAAACAATTAAGATACAAATAAAGTATTTATAAAATAATAAAAAAAAGTTAAAAATATTCAAATATTTTGATTAAAATAATTTCCTTTTGACTTAACTGAAAATTTTTTCACTATAGTCAAGTATTGAAGCTAATATAAAAAGGAAGAATAATAATGAAATTTAAATGAATATCATAAGAGTTATAAAGTTAAATTTGAACTTACATTCATCCCCTTTAGCTCCAAATCATTAAATTATATTTAAAAAATCCCATGGATATTCTATATGAAATATTTTTAGAAAACTTGAAACAGAAACTGAACAAGAAAGTGCTTATGATATTTTTTTAAATCCCATTGATAGACAAATCTATTAAATGCATCTTAGAATTTCCATCCAAATTCTAATTCAGCTAGACAAAAAATATAACATTTAAAATTTGTAAAAATAGAAATATTTCCAATAGCAAATATTACAAAGAAAATTATATTTTTAAATAAAATCAGGACTAAGGGATACTTACAGATGAGAAGTAAGTATGATTATGAAATAAAATGCAATAGCAAAGCCTTTCAAATAGAAATTACTTTTTTCAAAAATATTGAAAATTCAAAAAAGATATTTACCTTATCATTAAATTCAATCAACTGCTGGAATTTTCCTGAAAAGCATTTAAATGCAATTACTCACTGCATTAAATAAAGAGCAACAGTTTTGTTTTTTCTCAATAAAATTGCTAATACATAAACAGAAAAGCTTTAAAAATAAAACAGAAGTTCTCAAACTTTTCTGGAATTTCCCTTCCCTTCCACAATGAAAAGCTTTAGAGCAGAAGTTTTTGAACTTTTATGGGGTACCCGTTCCTTTTCATTATAGTTAATAATTTCAAGCATGAAGACATTGATGGATATTACTATATCTTTTTTTTTTACTATTATTCAATCTATTTGTTAAGAATTACAGAGAAAATCAAATAACCCTAAAATGAGGCAAAAAAGAAATGCTTGCTTAAAATTTTAAAATGAATGCAGAATAATAATTAAAAAAATACATAAGCAAAGAAATAGTAAATAAAGGAAAGCAGAAATTGAATAAAATATTTTTATTTGCAGAATTTTAGTAAAATATATTAAATAAAGATGGCTTTTTTAATTAATTTTTCTACCTAATATTAAAGATACTTCTAGACACTATCATTATTAATGTCTTTGCAAATCCAATGTGAGAAAAGTCTGCTCTAAAATGTAATTTTATAAGCTAATTGAAGAATTAAATAAGAAAAATAAAGAATGTTGTAAATTATGCATATATATATATATATATATATATATATATATATATATATATATATACACACACACACACATAATATATATACACACACACACACATAATATATATACACACACACACTTTTGTCCGGACTATATGTTTTTCATATTGATAAGTTTCAGTTTATACTACCTCTTCCTAGAAATAAAACTATTTAAAATGATCAAATTGAAAACAAAATTTAGAATCTTACATATAAATAAGACATACTTTTTTCCCCAAGAATTTTAGAGTAAGTAACAGTTGCTTCTATTGCAATACCATATGACTTCCATTTTGGAGGACTATAGCACTCGTTAAACAAGCATGTTTGGCCAGTCATTATAAAGGGCTGAAAAAGATATATATTATTAAGAATTCCAAAAAGTTGAGAGAAAAAAAAACAGTACTACCATAAAAATTTTAATGTAGATTATCATTATACTACACTTCAATAAAATCTTTAGATTTATCTGTATAGATTGACTACATATACATTTTTCTTTGCTCTATTTCTATTTGAATTTGTATCCTAAAAAGAAAAATACTGTCAGACATTTAGTAAATTTCCAATAAAATCTTTAATTTCATTTGCATATATTAAATATGTAATTACTTTTATTTCTTTGAATGAAAGTTGAATAGAAACAAAACCTCAGTAAGAGCTATATCTCCATTAATAATAAAGTGTGTTAGTATGTTTTCATGTTGTGTCTACAAGCCACACCATCAATTTACAGTACAGAATTTGGCTTGTATATGACTTTGAGAAAACACATACACTTTAGAGCAATTTTTAAATTAGAATTTTAATTAATTACTAATTTTTAATATTTCGAAAGATAGAAAAAATGAACAGAACAATTGTTCTTTTAATAACGTTATGATGTTATGGGATGACCTCCATCAAGAAAGTTTATCAGTTTCAAAATAAACAGACATATATGAATGACAATTAAAATCATATAGCTTTATGTCTGACATTTTGATGGAATCATTGGCAAGATATTTCATCTAAGTAATTAAATTGAAAATAAATATAACCATTGTCCTCAGCGAACCAACTGGTCACCAAAAGGCAGATAGTGAATAATAAGCAACTGAAGTTATACAGTGAAATTTAGAAGAGAGATAAACTGGGACAATTATATTTTTAAGCACTATAATAGGGATTAACACTATTGTGATGGTTCATATAAAATATAAACACAACAGGTGATCTACAAAAATGGCTTTCATTTCAATCAGAATTTAATGTTTCAAAATATTTTTCTTGAGGGAATCAGAACTAGTAACTAATATTAAGTTTTACATAAGAAATTTAATTAAAAGCAAATAGAACTAACGTCCTCAGTATACTATTAGGTATTTAAACTGAAAATTAAAAGACATTTCTGTATATTTTCAAATGACTTTTTAAAAATTCAGATAATCAAAATATAGATTGTTATAAAAATATAATGTATATACATTCATAATTACAATTAATTATTTCAAGAGTAAAAATTTTAAAATACTAAAAACACTTCAAATTTGTCTTAATCATTTTTCAATAAAGTAAAAATCTTATTTAAAAAATTATATCAACCATTTCAAGTTTCCCTTTGAACATATCAAGTTTCCATTTTTACTAAAAATACAGCAATGATTTTTCTTCAGATTTAATTTTGAAGAGATCATTTCTCATTCATAATAATTCTTTCTTATTCCTTATGCTTTGCTACAGTTAATGATATGAAGAATTTAGAAAATATTTCATCACAGCTATTTTCTTTTAATCATAATTTCATAAGTTACATTCAGAAGCAATAAATCCTTTGAAAAAGGCAGGCAGTTTGATACTAAACAGAAAAGTTTCAAAAGAAAAATAATTTATTGAGCACAGAGTTTATTAAACTTTATATAATCAGTAACTGCATTTTGTCTCCAAGAATATCTTACAAAATATGCCTGTGAATGAAAAATTAATTGATGACCTGAAATGTATACAAGCAATAAACAAAATAAATATTAAAAAATGATTAGTAAAATTTGAACAAAATATGCTTGTTTGTAATATTTTAATGAATTTTTTTGCATCAAGAAGGCTTCCAGAATTATTTTTCTTGACTTTCATTAAAGAAGTGAACAGAAACATACATTGTCAGCTTCTTTAAAAATTCATATAAGTAATCTTACTTGGTGTTTTAGTCTACAGTTTAAGATTCCCCAAGCCTTAACTTAGCAAAACAATTGCCATAGTTGAAAATACCTAAATTCAGAAGCATCATAGATAAGTCCTGAAAGTGAAAATTTTAATTGTCTGTTAAGACTGAGAATATATATATATTTAAATAATTCTTTATTGAGGAAGGAGCATGTAAAACCAACAACTACCAAATCATAACCATTATACAGAAAGTTGAACGTAATTTGGAACTGTATTTATTAGCCATTTCCCAAGTAGCAGGTCTAATTTATAAATATAATAAAATTCATTTAATTACCACAAGTATTAAAAATTTTTAGCAGTTACATTAGTTAGTAATCCCATAAGAAAAATGGTTCATAAAATAAAAAAAAAGATGCCAAACGGGATAGCAGATAAAGGTTTTATCTACTCCCAAATCCGCCAGATTTTCAATAGAAAAAATATCATTAAGAAATGCATAACAAGTCATTTTTTCATTAAATTATTATCACAGAAATCTAATATATAAATTCTTAGATTTAAAAAAAGAGTGCAGACACTCAGTTTTGTATGAAAAATTGTCTCCATTACACAAGACTTAGCAGAATCATACATTCTATAATTCATAATTTTTGACTATATGAAATTTGTTTCAAGATCACAAAACTCAAAAAATGTATCTCCTTCATAACATTCTTAAAAGTATAATGTTGCATCCTAAATTTTCAATTTTTGAAATTTAAATATTTGAAAGTTTCAAAAAATTTAAGTATAAAACAATTTTCAATGCTAACTTTACTTTAAGAGTATTTAAGATATTATACGTAAGTATGAAAAGTAAAAGAGAATGCAAATTAAAAAAGTAAAATATTTACTTTATTTATTTACAGGCTTTTCAAAACCTTGGAGAAAATAATTTAAGAAACACATTTAAAGAAAATTAATATTTTAGACTGAAAGTTACCTAATTTTTTAAATTCAAATTTTTCAACTCAGCCTGAAACGAGTGCAATAATTTCGCAATCCAGTTATTGTTGATACTTTCCAGCAGAAAAAAACAGTAATTTTCTTTTTAAAAAATCAACAATAAAAAATTAAATAATAATAAATAATAATGTTAGGTATCTTTTCTCCCATCTTCCGTTCTATTATAATTTTATGAGCAAAACAAACAGTTTTGCAATTACTATTTCCCGCCAAAAACGATAAATTTCGTCCCTCCCCACACCCTCTGAAGCATTGCCATTTTTTTCAAAGAGATATGAATTATTGTATTAAATTAAAATTAGTAAAATCAATGGAAAATATAAAGATTTTACTTTATTTTCCATACTAGTCGATTTTTTTCAAAGCTTCTGAAAACCTGGATGTGAGAACTTAATGAAAGATAACTATTAAAAAAGTGAACTATAGCAATTCAAGTTCAGATCAGAAATGAACAGTTCGTAAAAAAACTAGTCGAGCGAAAGAATTATTCAAATCCAACAAAATAATTTTAGATTATAAAAAACATAATACTTGAAATCTATTGATTTTTTTTTAATTATGGGGAAAATAATTTTATGCTTCAATTAAATTTAATGTTCTATGTAAGTAAACTTTTACAGTGAAAAGCAGGTTCTATTCATTGAGGACAATGAAAAGATTCGAATCTTTCGCACACTGAATTACGCAACTGAATCGGAGTAATGCTCTGGATAACAGCAAGTAGTTGTTATCTATATCACAGAAGTAAATAAAGAATTTGTGGGAGATCTCTTTGGATACTAGGGGACAAAGGCCATAGCAGCTATAAGTCCCAAGATTCGAAACCAATCAATCAATTGTGGGAGATCTAAATCAAAGCCTTTATTACACTGATTATTAGAAAAATTTATGCCTCCACCAATGATAGAAAACTACAACCTGAATTATGAAATGCTTTTTTATCAATCAAAATATTCAGTTGTAGGTAGATTACTGACGATTTAATTCGATAAAATAGTTTTTATTTATAGGTAAGCTTGCAGCATGGGATAATTCCAAAGAGAGCTTGGCCTCTTCATTGAATCTGATTATTCTCAGAAGGCAACCGGAAAAAAAAAATGTCACTTTGCATCTCTACTCATTTTTATCTTTCTTCACTTTGAAATATTTACTGCACAAAAGTGTTTCCTGTTTAGCATAGAAAATTTTTTCAAACGGATTAATATAATTCTCAAATCATTATAAGAAGAGTATCTATATAAGTAGCCATAAATTAAAAAACAAGCAATTTTTGCTTTAATATTTTTGCCTTAATTTTTTGTTAAAGAATGATTCAAATGCCAGATTAAAATTTAAAAATTGATATCCATAAAATAATTTTTTTAAAAAATATTTAATGCATCATTTTCCAATCAGAATCTTAATAGGAAGACAATATACCTTTTCAGAATGCACTTTTATAATATTACAGAATATTGCAACAAAAAATATTGGTTAATAGACTCCAATTAATACATTACCGATTTATTTTAAAAGTTCATATAAGTATGTTTTAATACAAAGTATTCTTAAGTTATATTAAGAAAAACTTCATAAACCATACAAATTAATTTGTAATTTCCTGATTTATTCGCAATCTTTTTCTGATTCGGCATTTCATATATTCTCCATCCAGAATTATCTAACTTAATTCTTAGAAGGGATGGAGATTTTTATAATCTACAAACCAGATTATATATATATATATATATATATATATATATATATATATAAATTTTAAAACTATATGTGATACTTTTTGCAAAACATCTAACAGTGGAAATGCTTGATAATTTCCCACAAATCTTCTGTCTGATACAGCAAAACAACAATAATAAATAATTTTGAAAGTAAAACAACTCATTTTTTTGCTAAAACAAAAAGGATTTCATTTAAAATTAATTTTTTCTGAAACTATTGAAATAAAAAGTGCTACAGTAGATGCAATCCATCTCTTGCGGATCCGCTACCTAGCAATTCCTTACATCCATTTTATGCAATTGCATCTATGTTTTTTGCAAGATTAACAAGTCAGCATAAACTGATCCTCAGAAAAATTTAAATGTAAATAAAATTAAGATTAGAAAATGTTAAATTCCTCAACTTATACATGGAAGTATACAGGGCATTGATGGTAAATGGAGATCAAAAACTTTTGCTATAATTACTATGCCATTTACTCAGCAAGATATGAAAAGGTGGAGATGGAAAAAAAATCCTTTTATATGCTGACTGCAAAGATGCAGTATTCTTTTATGAATTCTTCATATAATTCTTTAGTTCAGTTTAGTTTAGTAGGGTTTTGAGATTTTTGCTTGCCATTTGGATGCTTTATTTCCATTTCCCCCCTATAATTCTTTATTTTATTTAATAAAAGAGGAAACTACTTTATAATGTATTTTTTAAATAGAAAGGCTAATTCAATCATAATATATATTTGTGAGCAGATTTGGGAATTTGATATTAACGTTTAGAATTTTTTAAAGAGCTTACTACAAATAGTAAAACACTTCATAAACTTAACTCAATGTAAAAATATTATTTGATGATGATATTATTCAATGCAGATTTATGCATATTCTTTATAATTTCACATCTGGAATTTAATTTCCTTTTTTAAACAATAATTCAGAATTTCCTTATTTTAAAATAAAATAATTGTTATAAATAAAAATAACAGAGAAAAATAAATACTTTTAAATTCTTCTATAAGATATTCTATTCTTGTATAAATTGACATAGTCAAATTTTATATACAGTTAGACATTGTTTAACAAACACCTCATATAAAGAATGATTTGTATAATAAGCAGAATGAAATGATTAGCTTAACAAACTTTGTTTTGTAGAACAAAGGGAGAGGAGACACCATGATATTACATGATGAATTAGATTGTGATATTCTGTATTGAGAACTTGTTTGAAGAGAACTCTTTTATTTATATGGTAAAAATTCTGGTTAGATAGAGTTGTCAAACATGATACCAAGGGATTTGAGGCAGTTCCTAAGGAACCTTAATGTACAGGATTTCGTTTCTAGCCAAGATTATGGGTCTAGAGATGAAAAAAAATAACACTGATGAGCTGGTGGGAGACCATAGCCAGAGTTACCACAGAACTTTTGGAACTACATTCTGTATCATAACAAAAAGCTATGGAAGAGATTTAGTCCAAAGAAGAAAAAATTAAGATACACTACAAAGCAACGACTTTTTAATTTAATGACAGAGAGGCTGAAAACACAGGAATTTATTGCATCATACATTGAAAAATATCATCCTAATAAGGCAGTAGCTATACATGTTACAAATACATTCAACTGTAATACTGTGTCTCATTTTTTCTTAATTTAGAAACCAAAAGTAAATGTCAAAAATTTTCTTCTAAAAGAAGCATGCATTATAAATATTAAAATACATAATCATAAATTTGTTTGAATATTGTGTTTCAGAAAGGAACACACTGTGTTTTTTTCTATTTATTATTATAGAAAATTTGTTTCTCTTAATGAATGTTTTCGTATTACAAGTTAGATTTGGAAATAAACTATGTTCATTAAACTGTTTCCTTATAATTATGAACAAAGTTATTCATCCCTTTTTTGGGGGGGTAATAAATATTTATGAAAAAACTTGTATTGATATGAATTATTAAATTATATTTAGCATAAAGTATAAAAAGTGAACTTCGATTAAAACTAACTGCAAAGAAAAAAAAGTTACAAATATTTCTATTAGTTCAAAATAATACACAGTTAGACAATATTTATTAACCTTTATGCTATTTTCATAATATAAAAACTTCATATGTAAATAATTTATAAATTGTATTGTACTGAAAGAGGAACTAAAAGGTTAAACAATAAAAATAATGAATGCATTTATTAAAAAAACTACCTCTGATGGCATTGACTTCTAAAAATATATTATATGAGCTAAAATGATGAATTTCTAGTTCTCCAAGATTTGCATGTTGCACATAAAAGTACAGTCATAGCACAGATTTCTTTCTCAAATAAGTGTGGATTTAACTAATTAATTTTGAAAGAACAAATAAAATAATATTTAAAAAATGAATGCCCAGAATTACCTTTAAGCAACAGATCAAATTTTGTGTGTCTAAATATTAAGAAAATAAAATTCAAATGATTGTTGTTGCTAATAAAATACATTTAGATAATGTTATTAAATGTATTTACAACATACAGAGAGCATGTTATTCAAAATTCTCAATTAATCAAAATGTTTTAAATTTTGAAGCATACCACATTTTGTTATACAGTGTTAAAATTGTGTTGCAAAAAATAAGATTTTTAAAGGCATTTTTTATCTTGCTTTTAGATAAATATTTGGAAGTAAATAATATTTTTGTAATAAGATTTTGGTATGAGTTGGCATGTCATTGATAAAAAGTCATTTTTTGTAATTAATCCCTAGGTTTATTAAATAAATCTTTGGCTACCAATTACCGGCTTAATTAGAACATTGATTCCCCCCCCTTTTGTGTTCCAGATTTAAATGAGTGCTTCTTATTTAAGATATTTACATTTGCCGATATTTCTCATTTGTTTTGTTATAAAACAAAAATAAGACTTGATATTTTCTTCTATTCAAAGTATCTCCAGCTCTCCGAAGCGAAGTTTAAGAAATCTGTCCATTCAAAAATGTTTAGAAATTAAGCATTAAAGCGATCAGCGAATGAAATTACTTTCTTACTTAAATTTCTTTGTTTCAATTTATTTAATTTTGTTTGCTTCAAATATCGCTTGTTACCCACAGTTTTTTGGTTGTCCCTCCCCCCAGACAGTTTTATATCCCGCAGCCAAGACCGCATTGCAGATAAAATACTGCATTGCAGTAAATGCGTATCCGAACACGGTAAAACGAACGCAGCTTATAATTGGATCGATGCGAAAAACTAGTGTCTCAATCGTCACCCTTATTCCTATACAATGGGCGAATCCATCGCAAGCTTTTCGGAGGTAGGAACATTTGAGAGAGGGGGCGCTTATTCTAAGTGCACCTCTCATTAATCTGTTGAGTTGAATCCCATTTTCCAGATATGCTGAAAGCGGAATGGTAGTTTTTTAAAGTAATGTCGCGTAACTTAATTATATCTTAACTTATGTGTTTTGTCATATAGCTTTTAACATCTAACTTAATTATTTTGTCGAATTAACTAAAAAGATATTTTTCAATAGTCATTCATTTTATTCAAGAGATGATAATTTAATGCCATTTCCTCTTATTTCAAGAAGGATTATTTAAGTGCGATAAAATTTTATGCTTTATAAATTTTGCTTGGTATATTATTTTATTGCGGCGAATGCTGGAGAAAAATGAGGTAATGTTAAATATTTCGATTCTTTTCCGTTAATTAGGCGCAAATGTCGCCAATTGTGATCCAAGCGCGAGCCGAATCGCTAAGAGAAGTGAAAGACAAAACAGTCAACGGAACATTACTTGACGATTTTTCGCAAAATTTCATTTGGCGGAATTTTACATCATATGAGAATTTGTCGTTTGCACCCGGCTAACAGAAAAGTACTAATCTTTCGGTGCAAAAAGAAAGTTTCTGTGTATTAATTTGCTTGTGGTTTTAATAGTTTTCCATCTTCAACGTCTGATAGACCCTGTAGCTGCAAAAAGAAAAGCCGCGCATATAAGTTGATATGCTATAGAAGTCCCTATTAAAATCTAACATTATATATTCACAGGGATAAAATTTTCATTAGCTTTTCCTCATTTTGTTTGTGTCGTTTTTTACTGTGCTCGTCCTTTCTGCTTCTCTATAATGTTTGCCTCCCGTGATGGAATAAAAAGAACTTAAATTTTCAAAGTCCCATCTATGTCTTCTGCATTCAACAAATAATAATGTCACAGGGATCTGAAACCCATGTCGATCGCAATTTTAAAAAACACATCTTAGCCGTTTGTGTTTCAAATAAATTGGAGTTAAAGAGATAAATAATGTGATTTTCAAAGAATGAGAAAGTAAAAAATGTCTTACTGCAGTGGATGAATAAAACTCAGATAAAAATAGGTCACTGCACTGTTTTTTTTTTTTTTTTTTTTTTTTGCAGATGCCTTAAAAATAAAAGTTTTTTAAACTTCCTCTAGAGGGCTGTAAGAAAATTTGTTATGATTCCTATAGAATAAATTACTAACATTTTTAATGAAGCACAAATCTTGTAACCTTTCCAATTATGACGAAAGTTGACTTTTTTTGTTTTTTGGAAAGCTTTTTTAGATAGTACAGTACTCCTTCGTAGATAAAATATGATCTTTAGGTAAATGTAGTAAAGTTACTATTTTAATTGCTTGTAATAAGAATTGGATTAGATAAATTACCTCTGTTTGAAATTGGCAAATCGGGTGAAAAAGTGTTTTTTTTTAATTATTGTAAAGACTTTCTGACTTTAATAGGATGTCAACAAAAATGCATGTACGACAAAATTAATTTTTCAGAATAGTTAAAAAACTAATTAAAAAAACTAAATAGCAAAAATTGAAAAAAAGGCATACATGGGGACATTTCTGCATCCACTTGTGGTGATTGCTATACATCCCTCGGACTGAAGTGCACTTTTGGCCCAACGGATATGTTACTCAGCTACTAACCATAAGATTGAGAGTTTGGGCCTAGCGCTTTCCGCTATACCTAAAATGGTAACCCGGCGACCGACCTTGGATAAACGCAACCTTCGCACATAGCTTCGTTTAACTGTCGTGGCGCCCTCTATCAACGGCTCAAAGCTTTAGACGCGCATTAAATACGACAAGTTGCTAACATCACCACCAACACTTCACATATATATCGTTCGCAAACTCAATGGGAGGATACTCTTTGGTGATTGCTCTACATATAAGTCAGATAACATCCCTCGAACTGAAGTGCACTTTTGGCCCAACGGATATGTTACTCGGCTACTAACCATAAGATTGGGAGTTCGGGCCTTGCGCTATCCGCTATACCTAAACACTAATGATTCAGCAGAGTAAAAGGTATTCGAATTAATCTTTCCACCACGAAACACAACATCTAAGCTGTAACCTTTCGAAAAACATATAATTTATAACCTCTAAAATTACGCATGCATTTTGACGTAAACCCAAGATGTCTCCAAATGCGCGTTGCACTCATGTTGCAAGTTCGTTTTGCGCGGACAACTACGGTGGGAGTATACTTTTCGAAAAACGTTTCCAACGCATTTTAACGTATTTCATTTCCCCTACAAGTTTCGACATCTTGATGAATTGGAGGGGAGTCAATGCAAAGTGTGTTTTATGGCCCTTTAATGATGCCACGTGATCTGTGGGCCGTAAGAGTCCTTTGGTCACAGGAGCATTGCGATGTTGTCGGTGTAAGGGAAGAACGAGAGCTCTTTTAAGAAAAGAGGAATTTCTCTCAATTGTGTATCCCAAAATATTCTATGAGGACTTAGATTTAAATTTTAATTGCTTTCTATAGTATTTCTTTGATATAGCTTATTTGATCGAAAAATTTTTTAAAATTCCATTGAATTTTTATCCAAAATGCAGTCTAATGCTTATTTTTGATTAAACATTGTATTGAAACATTAGAAACTCGGCAGGGATATATTTGAAAAATTGTTATCGATATACAGTTAATATAATAAATTTACTTCGCATTCATAGTTCGACTATTTTTCAAAATGCAACTTTATGCTTTTTACGCTAATCTCTACTTCTAATAATTTGTCTTCGCTCAAAATAAGCAAAAACAAACGAATTTTGCATTTTCAATTGCAATTCAATTTGCAAGCTGTCTAAATTTCATATGGTATAATAAAAATATATTGTTATTATGTTCCATTTTTCCGATTTATAGTGTAAAAAAATTGCAAAATATTTTTTTATAATGTGACTTATTTTTAAAACTCTATAATGAACAGTATAAAATAATCTCTTTCAAATTCATAAAAGGAACAATAAGAATACATTTTTTAAAAAAATTATTTCTTTTCGGAAAGTTATAAATATTTATTTAGTTATTGTTAAATACCAAACAAAATTATTATTACTATCACAATGTCGGATGATAGTTCGCCAATTGTGGCAACCCTTATTCTTGTAAATTCTGATTTTTGTTTTCATATTCATTCTTGTTTGTGTCTCATTTGGTTGTTGGCTTTCTATGTTGAGCGTCTTGTAATGAAAAGTATGGAACTGGTAATTAAATATTCTGGAATTAGTTTAGTTTAGTTATTAAATTAGTTTGATCATTCAGAAAACAAGCGAGCATTCGTCTAAACTTTATTGAAAAAGTGATGTAGTCCATTTAGTATATTACAGTTATTAATATTAGCTTTTAATTAATAACTGTAGAATACTGAATCGAAAGCTATAAAGCTTTTAATGTTTAGTTATTAGTATTTATACCTTGATGTAGATTTAAAAAAAGTACAAAATAAATTAGATTAAATGTTTGAATAATTTTAACTGATAACATTGTAAAAGTGTTAACATCGAAAACTATATTCAGATATTTTTTCAAGAGTTAATCAAAGAAGATATATTTTAGATAAAATTTTAAATCTATAAAATCTAAAATAGTAAATATTAATTTCAAAATTTCTGTATTTATTTTACAGTTCTTTGATGCATTTTTTCTTATAAGTTAATGAGCACTCTTCATTAGAGAAGAAAATCTGAGAAGATAAATGAGATAATTTTTAATAAATTTTGTGCGAAGTGCAGTATGATTTTTCATTACTTGTTTTTAAGAATGTTCTAAAGCAAAATAACGCAGATAAATGCTTCAAGGTTGCGTGGACAATGAATTATTTACGAATATTCAAAAGTGTAACATTCATTGCCTGATATTAAATCACATCTTATCTTATCACAATCTGTTATTAAAGTATTATACGTTACTTTACTCAAATTTTGTAATTGATGCGGTTGTTACTTATGGAACCGAACTACATAAACTGCGCATGTGCAGAATCGAACTTAAAACTCGTGGAGTCCATACTAGAAAAATTACTAGATTTTTATCTATGTTTTATTATTATTAAAAGCAATTTACTATCAAAGTTAAAATCAGTGGTAGTATTTACTTCTCTACTTTTTACTATGCATATGCTTACGCAGTGCAGCGTTATCCGCATTTTAAGCATAACGCTACGTACTGCGTAAGCATATGCGTAGAATAGAATCAATGATGAATTTTGTACGTCTATCTATCTTTTTAGACTGGAGCAAAAATTCGACCAATATTTGTAATAATGATGTCAAAGAAATGTTCCTAGTTTCACTTATCTATTTTTTGTGATTTTAAATGATTAATCAAATACTCACGGATAAATAATTCTTTTATAGATTATATTTAAAAAATTAATACAAATCTAAATTTTGATAAAATTACGTGATATATTTAACTTGTCTAGTTGTTTACATTTTGAGATATCAAGTTCACGCATACACAGTCAGACAGATTTCCAACCAATCAGTTTTATCTAATATTTGAGCAGGGCCCGAGTTAACCTAGTTGGGGTACAGGATAAAAACTTCTTTGAGGCCCCTTCTGCTTCACTACTTTGGTAATGAAGAACAATCCTTAAAGAAGGAAAAATAAAATAAAATTTCTATTCGACTTAGGGGCCCTCCATTTATGTGGGGACCTGGGGCAACTGCCCCGTATACCCTTGTTTGTGTCTGGCCTTGTATTTTAGATGAGATTGAATTTAATTGAATTATAAATAATTTATGAAAATTGAACTAGATTGTCTAACGAGAAAGAAATTAAAGGTTCTCTGAAATTCTTTGAGTGGAATGATTTTAAGAGTACATGCTCTGCCTTTTTAACCCTAGCTATTTAATTGGGACAATGTTTTTAAAAGTTAACAAAAGGGTTTAAATGGGTGAAAAAAGGGGTAAAGCCATACCCAATATACTATATTGAACAGAAATTTGAGAAACAATTGTTTTTTAAGTCATTTATAAAAATATTTACTTTAATGCAAATTTTCTAAGCATTTGAACAATTTTCTAAAAAGCTTGAATTTTTTAATGTACGTTATTATGTTTGAATATTACAAATATTTAATTCTTAATCTAGTTTTTAATGTGTTTTTTAAAGTTTCATTTAATTCTAATGTATGTTTTTTAATACATTTAAAATCCAGTGTTTATTACTTTGTTAGTCCCAAATGTATTTAACTTTGAAATTCCCACTTCATATGGCAATATTTTCCTAGTTTTCATAGTTATTTTCATAGTTGAAAGAATTTTTTAAAATGTCCCTTTTGTATGAAATTCTATTTAATATGAAACGAACATTTACTTTAAAGGAATATATAACAGTCAACTGACTAAGTTACAAACTTTGGATACTTTCTAATCCACTAATAAACAGATGTATGTATGTATGTATGTATGTATGTATAGGATATCCCACAGAACTATTTTTTTTAATTGACCAACATCTGCCTTCATCTTGTTTTGTCAACACCCGATGATACATGCAATTCAAAGCAAGAGTTGTAAAGGTTAGATCATTTCCCAGAGAACGATAACTTTCGATTAGTTTAGCATTCCAGAACAACGCCATCTATCGACCTTTTCAAAATCTGTCCCAATTAATATTGGGCAGAGACCCACAAACTTTCGTAAAGGAAAGACGTCTGTCTTCACGCGTCAGCGATTCCCGCAAGGCTACGCGGTAATATACATTTTCAGTCATAATGTTTCCTTACTTCTAACGTCCTCCTAGAGGAACTAATCTAACTTTCTGATCATTAAATATCTCCATGTTTTAATTCTTTTTAATATTTCCCTGTAAAACTACCCCTTTAACTATTTTATTTTTACTAAAGAAGTCTCTTCATGCTTCTTTTGTATTATGCTAATTTTGATTTAGAAACTAACCCATAAATATTAAAAAAACCCTAGACATTACGCCACTAAAACTCTGCTATCTGAAGAGTCTAATTTTTTTAGAAAGTTTGGTTAGATCCCCCCATATATATATACAATACACACACACACACACGAGACGAATTCTAGGGGGGTGTTTTGACAACCTAAGCTACTCTCTGATTGGCCCAGACGGCTCTCTTTCTGTATCTCCTACCTGATTGGCACTCGCCTCAATGTCTTCCAGTCTGTTTCATTTGGTTTTTAGCACTGCTTGGGTGCACATCTCTCTCTTAGGGGTATGTTCTAGGCTTCTCATTTTCTTACTTGTTATTTTGCTAATATTGTTTTTTTTTTATTGTGTTTAGTAATTTGTTATATTTTTTTCTTCATTCTAGAATTTTAATTTGTGAGTTTTGTCTTTTTTTTTTGTCCTTTTTCCTAATTTTTATTTGTTTTTATATGCTAAAAATTGATGCCTCTCTTTTGCTTTGAAAATTGGAATTTTTCGGGTCATAAAAGAGAATTTTTTAGACAATAGTCTAACTCTTTACAAAAAAAATTCACTTTTTGTTGGCATCCTTGCCTGATGGTGACCCTTGAGAAATTCATCAGGCTGTATTTCTCCTTTTTCACTTACATATCTGTTTTTTTTATTCATCTATGTTCCACTATGTCTTTAAGAATAGCAGCATGTGCGCTCTCTTAATACATTTTTGTATCTTTCTAATTAATAATGAAAATGGCAATTTGTTATATACCTCTTATTTAATTACTTAAATTATTTAAGACAAATAAGGACTTAATGAATAATAATGTTGTCACATGATAACTTGAAATTATAGATTTCCTTTTCTTTTAAAAATTATTTAATAATTATA
>JAOUZG010043444.1:4567398-4579204 GCA_026289955.1 Argiope argentata
TATATATATATATATATATATATATATATATAAATAATACTATTTTCTTAAATTCAAATTGTTTTCATTGTTGCATGAAGTCTGCTTGGCATGAGTTCAGATTGAAAGATGATGGGAAAAGATTGAAGTTACCACATCCTGAAATTTAGATAATAAATGAATTGCACTATTATATTTTTAGCACTGTGGTGTCATTAGACTGATATCCATTCAAAAGATTTGAGCATAGTATAAGCAAACATATACTAAATAGTTAAAATAACATGATTTGATAATTAAACAGAATTATGGACCTGAAGTTATATTTAATTGATTTATTGAATAAAATATACTAATAAAAGATTAAAATGAATTATGCTTTGCATATTTCAGTGTATCATGTCAGAACATCATATCTTGAACATCCAAGCACGACATACTCATGCAAGTTAAATTATATTTTTATTTATTTTGATTGTTTCATTGAATGGGTCACTTTAGTATTGCAAATGATCAAAGAAATTTTGTCTTGCATTTATTGTTTAAAAAAATATCGTATTTCCCATTTATTTCATTTCATATAATCACATGCTCAAAATGACATTTTCCTAGATTTTATTTGCGGTTGTAATTAACTTATTTTTTTAAATCAGAGATTTTGTAAATGGGAGGGCATCACACTATTAAAAGCTTGTTTCTTGAGATGCTCATGCGGGTAATAGAATTTCCATTTTTCGCCTGCAGATTTTTGTTGAGCCACAAGCATCATTCCAAAATCAATATCATGTTCTTGCATGATAATAATATATTTACCCACCAAGCCTATATGTTGTTAAAAATGATTACTTTTGAATAATACATCATTTTAAATAAAATTAATGCATTAATTCTGGGGCCTACTATAAGGCATAAGTATCATACTTTAAAATTTAAATGTAAAAGTGTTTTCATAAAAGTGGCTCCTCTATGTATCACTAAGAAATTGAAAATTTGTATGTGAATATTTTGTATGTCAATATTTTGTATGTGAATAAAATATTCTGAAAATGCAAAATTGTAATGAAATTACCTACATTCTACATATAATTTTCAGACCTTATTATTATTATTTTGTAGTATTATATATATATATATATATATATATATAAAAGAAATTAAACTGAAAACTTAAAAAAATATTGAAGGAAATTATAATTTATATAATATTAAAGAAAAAATTTATATACATTTATTTTTATTTCCTTAATAATCACATATTTTTAAACTATAGTTTATTCAGATTTCATTAATTACATATTTTTATAAAAAAAAAGAAAATCTTGCAAAAAATAATTAATTATGGAAATTTTAATTGTGATTATATTATTAAATTCATGTTCTGAGTATTGCTGAAATTTTTGCACTCATTAAAAAGAAGCACTATTTAGGCGGCCTGATTGTGAGATCATCTATATAAAGCAGTTTGATTAAATCTATTGATAGAATTGGTCGAGAAGTTTACTGTTATTTATTAGAACTGGTAGGTAATAAGTATCAAACAGTAAGCAGCACTTGCTAACAGTAAACAAGTGATATTATTTTCATTGAAATTTGGCATTGGAAAATTTTATGAAATATTCTTTCTGTGATATAATTTTTATAAACAGACATAAATGTTTACATAACAATTGATAAATTTCAAATTCCATGGCTGTGTGATGTAAAATGTGATGATTCTCCTAAAATAAGTCTTGTTTAGGTTTTACATATTTATATATAAAGATTTTTAAATTATTATTTAAGGTGTCTCTGCTGTCACTTACTCAAAAGATGGAAAACATTTTCTTACATTAAACTTGAAAGAAATGGATGGCTTCAAAGTAAAATTATGTAAGGTTGACATGTCAAGTTAAGTTGGAATTCAACAAAGAATGCCTCTATATAAAAATATACCTAAAAGGATTAAACTAATAAAAAATCCTGTTTAATTAACTTTTTCAAAAAGAATTATGAAATATTTAAGTACATTTTTTATTTGTTATATTGATTACAAATGCATAAAGTATCTTATAATTAAAAATTTAAATCTGTGGATAAAAAATTTAAAAAGTTACAACGTGTCAGGTATACCGGATATTGGATCACTACAGCTGTAGAAGGTATAGTATTAAAAGAGGATAAAAAATGGTCATTCTGTAAAATATTTTGAATTTAACAAAATTTTATTTTTTAACTTGTTTTTAAATTCAATTTACTATATTAGTGTATAAAATTATAAACTTTGTTGATTTTATTTTCTTAAAATTAAATTATTTTAGAAAATTTATAATAGGATCTAAAATCTATTTTTATTCTTCATTGTGTTGGACAGACAAATATAAATCTCGACAATCTCTATTGCATTCATTAACATTGTTTATTTTAAACTTTACTATTTTCTATTTAAAAAATTCTACACAATATACAGAAAAATTTAGATTAAATAGTTTTTCTAATTTATAAAACCAAAATTTATAAATTGTAACTTTCAGATTTCAATATAGTAAATAATATAAGTAGCTCTTCAATAAATTTGGAATTCTAGATTTAAAAAAAAAAACACTTCTAATATTTGAAAATAATTATTAGAAAAGAAACCAAATAATCACTTCAAGGAAAATATGTAATGTCTTTGTATAATTTTTCATGAAAATTCTAATATAATTTATATTTTTCTAAACGCATTTTGCATTTCAGGAATGTGCTGTTAATTTTACCTCTTTGCTTAAATCAGAAATTCATAAATCAAGATTTGATCATACTGATTTAAAAATTTAAAAAATACAAGAATGTTCCATTTTTTAAAAAAATTAATAATATTAGTTCATAATGATACTTTACATACATATAAATTATTATTTTGGCTAAAAGTTTAGTATGCTCTTTGCTGCGCCAAGAATTCCAAATCATCAATACAAATGACAGATAAAATCAGTATGAGTGATTAGATGGAGTGTGCACTTTACATGCCCAAAATGATATTAGCCATTCACCATTCCGAGGTAAACTAGTAGAATTAAGGGAAAAACTCAGTTGTTATGGTTAATAGTTACATTTTATCGGATTAGTTTTTCGTAATTTTTTTTCCTCCTTTACCAGAATTTATTGATTCTTGATTCCATTAGTTACTTAATATTTCTTATTAATGGCCTTTTAATATAATAATTTAAACCTTATATTTCAAAAATTTACAATTTACCAATTATGTAAATGTAGTAAAAGAACTGAAAGATTTACATGCCATCAAAATAAATAATTTTAGATTGTTTCATGCTCAGCATTTAATTTTATTTCAAATTAATTGCATTGAAACACATCATTTTAGCAATCCTTTTAATTTCAATATACTTTTAATTTAATTTTACATATAAATGATATGTTGCACTTGATTTACAAAGGAAGAAAGATGTAACAATTTGCCCAATGAAAATGATAATTCTTTTTACTGGCTTTGAAGGAGTTTTGATTGATATTATAAAATATAAAAGCCTATCAGTTAATATATTAATTCAGATCTTAAAAACTGACTTTTTTTTAAAGCTAGCATACTGAAATAGACAATGGTAGAACTAATTATCTTACTTAAGTTTATCTCAATGATCTTAGATTTGATATGATTTGGCATATTTAACTTTTATATTATTTTTCTAAAAAACTTAAAAGTTTTTTAGGCTGATGTTTCAAAAAAGTTTTTATATCAATATAGAAACTAGTTTTATAACTAAAATAGTTGCTAGTACAAAATGCTAATTCATTGTTTTAATATTCAATAAAAAATAGTTTATAGTGCCTACAGTTTAACTTTAAGATTTAATTTTTTTAACAAAAAAAAAGCTTATATTGACTAACAGGTGACCTAGAAATTAACTTGGTGAAGCATTCTAAATCTAATTTGAAATTCTTTTGAATTCACTGTAAATAGGTTGTGGATGACATGAAAAACTTTCTAGCCAGCGTTTATTACGATTGCTCCACTGTATCCTATATATATATATATATATAAATTTTGTCCAGCATTTTAAAGGACTTCGAAAATTATAAAGTAGTTTTCATTTTTGTGTATTAGACTTTTAAATTAAGCTTTGCATACTTCTATATTTCTTTCTTTTTTTTAAGTGCATTCATTTTTTTTAAAAATTGTGATAGGTTTAAAAAAAATATTAGTAACAGCTCAAACATATGATCTTTGATTTCTTTCTGCTTAATATTGTCTTATTTTACCATTATTGATTTCAAAGTACAGAATGTGTAATTTTCATAAATTTATTTATGATAGTTATCCAACAATTGATTTGTTTTTGTTTATTTTTCTAAAATAGACAATCTGGGGAAAAATTATGTAAAAGTATATACTATTTTAAACATTTATTTTATGATGTAATACTGTCAATGCTTGTGACAATTTTAAGAATTGTAAAAGTCTCCTGAAGATCAATCTGTTACTTACATCTTTAACATGTTACTTTGAAGTTAAATTGGGAAAACCAGCATTAAAATAAATCTAAAGAAATAATTATTCATTTTTAGCCGTATAAGTTTAAGAAAACTATATCAAATGAAAACGAAAATCAAATGTTCAGTCATCACTTTATTATTTTAAAATTCGGAAAAATGGACACTTTATAAATTGAATATGGCAGCTATAAAGTAAGAATTACAATGAAGTAAGAATACAATGTGAACGCGATGCAAAATCTGCCTTGAATTTCTTAAGATTATAATTTTTAATTAGGGCGTTCAATCTCCTACACTGCTGATCCTTGAGCATTGCAATTGCTGAAGGGACAAAGGTGAACTTTTCTCTTTTCAACATTCTCTAATGACACGCGATGAACATTTTTTAAATGCTTGTTTAAAACGAACAGTAAAAGTGAAGTTTAGGGTACCCTCGCTGCGCCAAGGACGCCAATAAAGATGGTGGACAAAGAAATAGTTACGGCTACAACTTTTTGCAATATAATTATGATTTTTTTACTATTAAGTATTGTTTTTTTCAGACCGGCTGTGCCGGTCGGTTGGATGCAGGGCAAAATTGAGAGTATGTGATGCCTTCGGCATTTGTGGGAAACGCCGGGCAGAATTAAAAAAAAAAAAAAAACATTTTACGACTTTGCTAGTAGCGGGGAAAGGAACCTAGTCACTTCGTTAGTTAGAACATGAGGACTGTGTGCATAACAGAAACTGTACATAATCAAAACAAGAGGAAGATCGGAGGAAGAAGCAATCAAACCATTCTCCATGCAAAATTTCAAGCAAGCATCCTTTCCTAATTTCATCAACTCGTGTTATATATATATATATATATCGCTCACCCTTTATCCATTCTGCAGATTCGAAATATTGTTTTCCATTCCATTCACCTGACATCCATTCTTGCACCATTACCGACATAACAAATTATCAAGGAAATCAATTGTTAGAGAGAAAAAAAAAAAGAATGTCATGAACTGTGAAGAATTCCATTGTATCTTACTTTTAAAGTAAGAATGCAGACGATTTTGTAAAATACGAATTCAGACGATTTTTTAAAGCGCATATTGATAATTAAAAATTGCAAGAGAAGATTTTCCGTTCGTGTTGGAAAAAAAACACGCACACACAGATTAAAAATAAATTTACAGTGTCTTAATAGTTGCAAAAAAATCTTTTAATTATAATAAAGAACAAAATTAAAATATTTAATCAATATTTTTTATTTAACATTTTTCATAAAATAGTTGTACACAGAACTGTATGATGGATGTTCCAGCACTTCAAATCCCAAATCTTTTATTGCTTCGTGCGCCACCAAATTTATTCTAAATTAAAGTGTAAATACATTGCCAATGAATGAAAGAATGCCAGCCGTGTAAATAACAAAAATAAAATTCAACTAAGCATTAAACAAATAAAAGTGATGATACATTTTATCCATCGACCCGCGCGTGACAGAGGTTTGGAGTAGGCCGGCGAAGTCGCGAAGCGAGTCATTCGTATTCGTTGGAGAGCGAAGGGCATCTGAACAGGTGTGAGTGATGCTTGTCGCCCGTTGGCGAAACAAACAGTCATTTTTCGCCTATTTGACCACCTCAATTGTTTTGGTCAGCCATTGGGCAGAAAGTTGCCTAGCGTTATCTTGTTGCAAGATGGCACCTTTCTGCATTTTTTCATGTCTTATTGATTCATCTGTTTTCCGTCTTCAACGACTATCAACTTGCCCCTAGTGATTGATGCCGATGGTCTACTCAATCTTTCGTCGCCTGCTTGAAGGGCTCTATCACGACCTTCGTAATACAAGGCCTCACAACTAGTTTGTGACGTCACACGGTGTGGATGATTGACTGCCGTGAGCAGAATCCCCTCTTCCTGGATGTTTATGTAGATTTTAAATTCATTAGTAATTGCTTAAATTAATTACTTTTATTTCATAAAATAGCTTATTCTTCCCAGTGGTAAGACATTTTTCTTGTATAAAATTCAAGATGATTTATTTTTCCCCAGCGTCAAAAAAGCAACAGAATGGTAGAAAATCTTAAGATCATCTATAGCTTATTGACCATTTAATAACATTCAAATTTTCTAAGATTTGAATCAAAATGCATATTAGATACATGCATTCTGGTATTATTTGTTTTCTTCTTGTTTTAATAGACATTTTTTTTATTTTATTAAAAATCATTTTATCTTTTTGTTAAAAAGTTTTTTTAAAGCTTAAAATTAATCATTAAAACTTTTAAGTTTTTTTTTAGTTCAGTGGTAAGTAATACATGCATTTCATATAAGGTAAAATAGTTGTTTACTTCTCAAATTACTTAATTGATTCCAAATGTAATTTTAACATAAAATTTAAATTTTACACCAAATAATTCAAAAATAAATTACTTTAACAGATTTGTTTTTTCACATTAAAAACTGCTTTCATTTTATATATTAGAAATTCATAACAATTTAATAAACCAAACTTTATTATATCTGAATTTACCAAAAAAGTAAAATAAAACACAAATGAAAAAAATCACACTCTATTAGAATCATAATATTTTATTTTCAGAAAGACAATAACTAAATACATTTGGTTTCAAAACTTTATTATAAATTTCATACAGACAAATGAAAGTAATTAAATAAAGTTAAAATACAAAATTACTAATAAAGTTAATTACAATATTAAAAAAATTATGATAAAAGCCAATTAACAATTTTAACCGATATTACTTGTTATGCTTGAAAGTTAATATGCAATAGTTCATTAAATATACTTAAAACCAACTGAACATTTTGCTTTTCCATATTTGATGGGGCAAGTGTTTTAAAACTTAATTTTAAACCATATTTAACAAAACTATCAGATTCTAAGTTATACAAATCTCTTATAGTTAAAAATCGAGCTGTTTTAAAGTTGGCTATAACTTTTACTTCATGAACTAAATCAAAATTAGGATAGGAGAAACATTTGCTATCATTTGTTTTTATTTAACCAGTTATTTCTCATACACTTGAACAAATGAACAGAGTCTACAACAAAGAAGAGTAGTCTTAATTTATTAACTGGGTGAGGATAACAATAAGATAATTCTGGTGGATCAATAAAAAATCCAACAGCTTTCCTATTAACAATTATTGTCTGTAATAATACCAATAACGGTAAATCCAATCCAACAATGACTTTTTTAATAAATTCATGCAAAATTTTCCCTGATATCGAATGCACTGGCAGAACATGTACATCTTTATACTGGGATGCAATACTTTTGATCATTAAAACTTGGGCACTAGAAGCAGAAGTTTCAGAATCATATGACATACCAGTTACACAACTGCCTTTATATTCAAAATATTCCTTTATGTGCACTTTATCTAACAATAAAGTCACAATTTTGTCTTTCTCCTGCAAATATTTAATTTTCTATTTTATGTACATCAAAAAATTTGAGTCTAGTTGTTCCAATTGTGGGCTAATACTATATTTTGAACACAGATGATTTATAGTATTTGGATAAGGCACTAACAAATACCCACTTCGTCTAATGAATTTGTATGCACATGGTGCTATAGTATAAAGTAAAGATGAAAATATAATGTCAGATGAATACCTGCATGTATATTTATTATTTCCTAGAAAAGAAACTTGCTCCATCAGAAAATTAATTACTTGTGAGTTAACGTCAGAATTTTCAGAGAGAACCTTTAATAAGTCACAAATTAACTGGACTGGGTCTTTTACTTCAACATTCCTTTTTAAATCATACATAAAATTTTCTAAATGATCTAGAATTTCTATAATTGTTCCCAATTTGCTTACAACAAGAGGAAAAGAAAAATTTCTTAGATTTCTAACCATATGATGTACAACATATGCTTGAGCTTCTAATTTGGAAGAAATCAATAAAGAATGATTTACCTTAGGAGCTTCAGAAGTGTCTAGATAAATAAAAATAATTTCTTTTTACACTACACTCCATGTATTTAATTTAAAATCTTTAAATTTTAAAATTAAGTCAGAAAATTTTTCAATTTTTTCTATTTCATCCTTTTTTATTATATCCTGGAGACCGCTATTTAAAACAGTCTTTAAAAAAGTCCATATCTTTGTGTGTTGCTTTATCCATTGGAGTTTCTCTTCTTGCTTTTGATTCAGAGGAAAAGTCAGTGGGGAAATTAGGGAAAATTGTAGACACAACACCAGGTACAAGCCTAGAAAAAAAATTAAATTCTTGAGATAAAATCCCAAACAGAATAGATGTTTTTTAAAGACTTAAAATGAAAGTTAACATATGTTGGACAGTATTAAATAAAATCATATTGAGTATTCTTTAATAAAACTGAATCAAAAAATATTCATTCATCCAAGACAAATAGTTCAACATTATGTTAGAATATATAAAACAATTATTTCTCAAGTAATCCAATATTCCACATGAATTAATCATTCGATTTTATAAGGTGTGAAAAAAGGATTTTAAAATAGTAAAGTTGCATTCATTCATAATTGAAGATTATGTATAAGTAATGATTTTTAAAAATAACAATATATATTAACTGTTTTATATATAATCTGATGACTTATAGAACAAATAAAAACTACATTTTTTAAGCCTGTATACAATTTACATTGTTCATACAGCTATTTCTAACTTTACATAATATTCTAGAACAAAACATAAATTTATTCTTCTACAGTATATAGTCATGATATAGATATATATATAATTAAAAATTGTTTTATTATTAATAAAATTATTTTAAACTTATGAGTGCAATAATAACATTAAATTACTTAAGTACTTCGTAAGATTTCAGTAATAATTATTAAAAATCTCTAACAAAACATTTTACTTATTAATAACAAAATGAAAGAGGACTACGAGAGGTAGCGATAAAGCAAAGAAAATTTTTATTTAACTCAAGCAAACAATATCAACGTAATTGGAAGTATAAGCAACTAAATGTAGAGCAAACAAAAATGACAGAAGATAAATGGAAATAGAAAATAATTTTAAATGTTTCGCTGTTCAAAACAATTAATTAACTAAAAATTGTACCAAAAAAATCAACTTACCTTACTATATTTAGCTGGAACGAAATTTTCCCTTCTCTATTGCAGAGATCCATGCTCTTTTAATGTTACCATCACTTGGAAAGGAAAATACAGAAACACTCGGGCTATTGTTTGTGTAATTACTTTTACAATTGGGAACGCAGCCATCTTTATTGCGATAAATTTAATTAATATGGTAAAAAATCCCAAAACTTTCAAGCAAAACCAATAACACAATCACCGATCTTCACAACGACAACGATTATCCGCACCCTTTTACGCTACTAGCCATCAGAATTCTACTTGAAAGTTAATCCAAACTCGTGACGTCACGGGCTGAAAGCGCAAGCAGTTGTGAGGCCTTGTATTACGAAGGTCGTGGCTCTATCCGTTTGTAGATCTTTGTTTGCGATGAACAGCAATAACCATACCGAGCTTGGATTCGATGAATAATTTCTGTAGTTTTAACTCTTGTAATACTTCACAAAAATCGAATTCCTACTCTTGTTTCCTCTTAGGGCGAAGATCGGCAATGGAATTACCATATTTAACAATCTGCCACAGTCCAACGTAGAATAAGTGTTCATATGGGTATTGTCGATTACACTAATTCACCACTATAGTATACTAGTAGTATGGCCAAACCCTAGAAATCAATCCTCAGATGACTTACCGTTTTCTTTGGTGCTTTCTTACCGGATAGAATACTTCAAGATGACCCTTCTTTTCCAAAGTGGCTTCAGTGGGACCGTAAAAGTTGCTACAACAGTTTTTATGAGAATCAGAAATGAATATAGTATTGATTTTTTTTTTTACTTTCTCAAGAACGAATTATACTAAATGAAATTGTTGCAATACTTAAAAAAATAGTTATCGAGATTTTAATTAAACTCCACGTTTCAGACCTATATCAATTCGAAAAACTTAATTTTACTTTCTCGCATGCGTAAGGTAGAGGAAGTATAGTAATCATTAAAATATTCTAAGTGGAAATTTAATTTCGATGAATCTCTACATTTTAGATTTCCCCAAGTTCGACAAACATTTTTTTTTTTTTTTTGGAAAGATCCGTTTGTCTGTCTATGGCAAAGATTTAAAAAAAAAAAGAAAAGAAAAAGGTTTTGTCTAGATGGATGGAATTTGGTATAACATATAAGCAAATTTGTAAATTTCAATCAAATTTTGAGCAAGATTCGCTCACAGAAGATTAATTACAATAGGAAGAGAGAGCAAAGTAGATAAAATTCAATGCACAAAATTATTTGTTGTCTGGGCTCCTACCGAATTTTGAGTCAAATACAATAAGGGATTCTCAGTTATCTCCCCCTTTTAAAAACATATAAATGTAATAACTCAAAGACGTAATGATTTAAATATATCAAATAATCTGTGATTTTGTAACTAAAAGTGTAGTTTTTTATCAAATTTTTTTCTTCAATCGTGGAAGAAAAACACATCTAAACCACAAATTCGATTTTCGGATACTGTTAAACGTGTGGTGAAAGCCTCATAAGCCAGATAGCATTTATGGTATACAAATAAATATTTTGTATACCGTTGCAAATTCGATCTCCTAGGACAATCCGCATTTGCCGCATAATAAACAACTTTAGTACAGATGTTGTGGAGCCCTCTATCGGTAGTATGTATAAAATATACCATTACATATAAATTTTAATTTTCTTTTATAAATTTTAAACTTGAAATTTATGGCAACATTACATGAACAATTCGAAGCAAAATGTTAAGTTCGTATTTAAAGCAGGCAAGAATGTTAACTCCATAGCTGAAACACTTCCATAAAAAATCGTACAACACACTACAGCATATTAGATTTTATATCTCTAATAACAAATCACAACTGTCAAACTTTAAGAAGGTACAAAATGATACAGAAGAAAACTTATACAAGCTGTAGGCATGCAGATAAAAGTAAAAAAGAAGTATTTTAACTTTCAATACAATTAAATAACAATAAATATGCATTATGTACCTTGCATAAATAAGCCTTTTTGATCCTTGTTTTCTGAAACATTAATTTATAACAAAATCATTATTACAAGTCTTTCTCTTTAAGATGACGTGATTTTCTCCCATCAACAAGCACTATATTAAACATCATAGGTATATGATTCATTCATTTTCTATGATAAATTTTGGCTAATGTTTCTTTAAAGAAATGGAATGAGAACATCTTATATTGAAGAAATCTCAGGTTCACGGTTTATCTCTCATGTGAATTCGTAAATGTCTTTTTAAATTTCTCTTATCCGAAAAGGGCCTGTCACAAAA
>JAOUZG010043444.1:4579214-4659475 GCA_026289955.1 Argiope argentata
TTGTTACAAATTTCACATACATACGGTTTCTCTCCAGTATGCGTACGTAAATGTACTTTTAAATTAGCTTTCTGGGAAAAGGATTTTTTGCAAATCTCACATGTAAAAGGTTTCTCTTGTGCATGCATCAGCAGATGTGTTTTTAAACCACTTTTAAGAGAAAAGGGCTTGTTACAAAAGTCACATGTAAATGTTTTCTCTTTCGTATGCGTACGTAAATGTCTTTTAAAACTTCTCTCCTCCAAAAAAGGTTCATTACAAAATTCGAATGCACATGGTTTCTTGCCAATATGTGTACGTAAATGTGCTTTTAAATTGGCATTCTGGGAAAAGGCTTTTTTGCAAAACTCGCATTTAAATAGTTTCTCTTGTGTATGTGTCTCTAAATGCCTTTTGAAAGTCCCCTTATACGAAAAGGATTTGTCACAAAATGAACAAGAATATGGTTTCTCTCCCGTATGGATTTGTAAATGTTTTTTAAAATTCCCCACAGAAGAAAATGGTTTGTTACAAAATTCACATACATACGGTTTCTCATCAGTATGTATACGTAAATGTACTTTCAAAGTATCACTCCGCGAAAAGGCTTTTTTACAAAACTCGCATGCAAAAACCTTCTCTCCAGCATGTATACGTAAATGTACTTTTAAACTCCCTTTCAACGAAAAGGGCCTGTTACAAATTTCACATGAATACGGTTTCTCTCCCGTATGCGCATGCAAATGTCTTTTTAAACTCCCGTTATCAGAAAAGGGCATGTTACAAAATTCACATAAATATGGTTTCTTTCTAGTATGCGTTCGTAAATGTACTTTTAATTGCCTGTTCAGGGAAAAGGTTTTTTTGCAAAAATCGCATGTAAACCGTTTATCTTGTGTATGCGTCACTAAATGTGATTTGAGAGTCTCCATATCCGAAAAAGATATGTTACAAGATTCACATGCATACGCTTTATCTCCCGTATGCATAAGTAAATGCTTTTTAAAACTCACCTCAAGCGAAAAGAGTTTGTTACAAATTTCACATGCATACGGTTTCTCACCAGTATGCATACGTAAATGTGTTTTTAAATTACCGTTGCGGGAGAAGGCTTTTTTGCAAAATTCGCATGTAAACAGTTTTTCCTGTCTTTCCTGTCTATGCTATGTTACCGTAAATGGATCTTGAAATCGGAAATCATAGAAAACACTTTGTTACAAACGTTGCTAACATTGTATTCCTCATTCGTATGAGACATTAAACGAATTTTTAAATGTGCCCGTTGGGAAAAAAAAATGCTTTAAACAAATATCACATGAATTTGGTTTCGATTTAACATGCACCAGTGAACCTTTCTTTAAATTTCAGAAGCTCAGATAACATTAAAAAAATTTCAATTTTATGGTATCTCCAATAAGTGGGCAATGAGAAAAATGCGTTTGTAAAATACTTCTTTCGATACTTCACCAGCCGTCCGTTTAATTCCAGTTTGCCAAAATAATTGTCACAATGAATACAATTTAAATGCGTTTGTCCATATACGACCAACGTAAAGGTTCTTTATATGGTACATCAAAAATGAAAACTTTGTATATTATTTTTGCTAGAGAGTTTCACAGCATGAATCATAAGAGTAAAATTCTTTTTGTGTGCGAGTAATAATATTTACCCTCATGCACTAATAAGTAATAAAATTATAGCACTATTAAAATTTTCAAAACAGATATATTCCGAAATGTATTATTTCATAATTCTCGATTCTATCGAAATGTTAAGGTTGGGTCCGTGGGTCTTTGAAAAGTCAAGAGTTTCTTGTTGTTGCCACTTTTACTTTGAAAGAAGTGATGATTTATCAGGTTATATCATTTGAATATGCAGGTTTGTGCCACCACAATCTTGAAACCTAGAAAAAAAAATGCAGTGTCATATTTTGAGTTACTGAAAACTGCAAAAATTAATCAAATATTTGGCATTTATTTAATTAATTAACAAGTCATTTGTTTAATTATAAAAGCACATGATTACTCGGTTTCCATCTGGAATATCAATCGAAATTTTGAGAAATCAACTACACAGGAACCTTGCAAACAAGTATAATTCCTTCTCGAATCTTATTTATAATGCGATAATCATTAAATGAAACAATTTTTTCCAAGATTTTATACAAAGCCGAACAGTGCTTTTCATTCTTAAGAAAATAATCAATAGTAACCTAATTTATTATTTATGATTCATACCTTTTTTAAAAAACTAGATAATCATTTTAAAACAATTTTCTTTATTTACAATACTTAGTTCTATAAGTAAATTTTAGTTTAAATAATTATTTAAACTGAGATATCGTATTATTATTAATTGAACCAGTAGTGCACTCAGCTATGGATGTGAGGTCAAACAACATCTACGATTGACAAGTATACTTTTCTATTGTGGTAATGTTACTCGGCTACAAACACTAGTGTCGCGGGTTCGTATTTCGACCTTCAATTGTCACAGATATATTAGTATGATGCTTCTAATATGAAGCTATTAAACTTTTCAAGTCTTCAACATTTTAATAATTTCACTGGAATGTTGTTGCTCTGTTGAATCCATTTTTCCACATCTCCAAGTCAAATCTCTTCTGGATTTTTGCAGCAACACAGAATAATTCTTCAATAATATAGGCTATTTCTTTTTAAAGCTAATCAATGTTGCAGCTATTCGCCTCTAACTCCATAATCTTACCAGACAAAAAATTTTATCGATTAAGGCTTCCCAAACGAGAAGTGCTCGAACTTCTCGGAGTCACATTTGACTAGAATATCTGATCAAAACCCCTCATTGCCATATAGATCTAAAAACACATGAAAAGACTATTCTTGAACTGCTCATTTGAATGATGCTGTCGAATAACTCATTAAAAATTGAACTGAAATTTTATTATTCATGTTGCTTAACTAAGAGCATATAATTTGAATTATATCAATAAAATTAAAACTTATAGAAAATAGTATTTACAGCAATAGCTATCGATGACATTAAAATGTCATGACAAAAAAACTTACCAATTTTTCAATAACTGCAGTTTTCCTACTGCATAAGATTATTTCCACCTCCCTCTCCCTACAGTTCCCATTTAAGTGAGAAAATGAAATTTTTCAATGAAATATTAACTAAAAAAAAAGAAAATCTTTTGGCAGACCATGCTCATAAAGAAGTATTGTGTTGTTATTCTGTGCTTGTGATGTAAGATGGCAATATTTCGAATTCATGAAGATGAAAGAAGTATTGTTGTTCCTCTGTGTTTCAACGGATTTATATATATATATATATTTGAAAAGAAAATGTATCTTTTGTTTACAGCAAAACAATAAATTTAGCAAACAAAAATAGCATTCAGCTGAAAGAAAAAAGGAAAACTGCTTTTTTAAACAGCTAAAAATAATTACAAACGATGTTACATTTTTAAAAGAACAAATATCTCAAATTCGATTTAGTTGTGGAAACAGGAACAAAGACAACCCTAAGAAAATGAGGCGTCCCACTGGAAATAATATTAATCAATAGCCTGCCTTCCTATTAACTTGCACTTCAGAAATTTTCTTTTGTCCCCCCCCACACACATCTTAACATTTTGTGAAAATTAAGAAAAAGAAAGAAAAAAATTGAGAACCCCAGACTTGGTTAAATCAATGCAGGAAGAGATAGAAAAATTATAAATTCAAAAATTTGTAAAATAAATATATAAAAGGGAAAATTTCTGGTACATATAATATATAATTTTTAAAAAAACAGCAAAGAACTTTTTTCATTCTTTCATTTTTTCTTTCTCATGTACAATGTACAAAGAAAATACTGTAACAGTCAGTATTTTAATAGTCAAAACATTGAGACTCAAAATTCAGATGAATCTCTGCATTTTAGACCTTTTTGTGTTTAATAAAGGCTTTTTTTTGGAAAATGTCCACCTCTCTGTGATATTTATAACTCAAAAATGCTCTGGACTAGAAAGATGGGATTCAGTGTAGGGCCTTTACATCAAATTTGTTGAATTCTTTCAAATGTTGAGGAAAATCTTTTATGTGAATTCTGCTTGTCCACTTGTCAAGCATAAGGTAAAACTTTAATTATAACATAACCATAATAATCTGAAAGGTTTAACTGAGGCCCAAGATCGTTATCAAAAAATTAAATACATTACATTTTTTCAGATCTAGTTGGGAATTTTTTTTAAAAAGATTCTAACAATATAAATAAGAGGGAAAGAGAGAGATGGGGAAAAGAAAAGAACAAAAAGAGAGTTATCCAAAATTCTTCATTTACACTTTTGTAATGCTAACCTGACTATATGTTCTGCCAACTTAATCCATTTTTGCCTATACAGATCTGAGCCCAAATCATTTAGAGAAGATTATCATTGTCATTGTATTTCACTGATATTATTTTTCAACAATGTTCTATGGTTTTAGAATAAATGCAATTAATTATATATATATATTTTATTAAAGTTTGAAACATCAAATTAAATTTGTCTGGAAAGGTGCCCTGTATATTATCTCATTAACCTTTTGCCTGAATAAATATTTAAAATTTCAAAATGAAAATCCCGAAGGAAAGAAAAAGGTGTATACACAATTCGGATATTTAAATTAAGATATTTTAATTTATAGCATATAATTATTCTATTTTACAAAAAGAGTATTGAGATTGCTAAAATTTAGTCAGCTTTCAGATTTCTCCAAAAGCAAAAATAATTTTCTGAATGAGATAATTGTACGTGAACTAAAAATCTCATATGCACTGTGTGCTGGATAGGTGAAATTTGATATGGGGCTTTAAAATATACTAATTAGTATCTTCCAAGGCAAAAGCTAAAATACAATTTCAATTGTATGTTAGTTAAAATTTGTTTGCCGAAAATCTGTCCATGTGCCCATGGTAATGCTGGCAACATTATTCTAAAATGCAGAATTAGATGGTTGAAATTTTTTTTAAATTATTCTTTTATGATTTAAATTTCAATTTATTAGTTCGCTCTGACAGACTATATACTTGCAAACTTGAAAACTCGATGTATGAAAAATTATATTTAAACTACAGCAAATATTTACATGTGACATGAAAGGTTGGTAGCAGGTTGTTATCAAAATTACTTTTATTTTCATAACTACTATAGTTCTTAATCGTTTGCTTTCTGTTAAATAATTTACCTCAGTTAACTCAAAAACAAATTATTCTTACAAAATTTATTCAATCAATTAATCATACATTAAATATAAAAAAATGTTAATTCATTAAAAATATTTGTTCTATGTATTAACTATTCCTTTAAAAAAAGGCTTAATTTATGTCAGAAATGTTAATATTTACAATAATAATACAGCAAAAATAATTTACAGTTGGTAAAGAATATAACTTACTCAAAACCTGATATAGTAGTTCCATTCTCTTCATTCATGCATCAATGAAAAACTGATCTGGAAAAAAAAAATAATAACATATGAATTAACAAAAATCTTGTTCATCAAGACAAAATTGAATAATGTCATGATTTGTCAAAATGAACATTTCTAAACTAATAAAAAAGTAATAATACATAATTAAGGAGAAATATACAGAACTAATATTTATACTTTTCCCTAAACAAATTTTCCAAGTCGTTTTATTACTTCTTTTCCTTTTTCTAAACTATTTAAGATTATACGTATTTTAATATTTTAGTGCCTTAAATTATGCTTCGTATTTCCAATGTGCTTACCTAAGGTTTAGCACCAGCTAGTAAAGTTAAAAGTAAACAAAGAAAATTCACAATGAAATATAAATGTTCAAAATCAAATGATTAAAAGAATTCTTTGCTTATTTCTTAATTGAGCAAGAATTGCAGGATTTTTATATCTTTGCGAACATATAATTTTTTTTAAAGACATGATGAATACTATCCTTCTTTAATTCTATTTCTCACAATGACTTAGATTTTCATGAATATATTGTGGTTAACATAAAATACAACTCTAATTTGAGAAGCACAATTAATGTGCATATTTTTTCAAAATAATTCTTTGCAGAGTGTTTATGTGTGATCCAGATAATTCAATATTCTTGGAATCAAAATGTTCGATATAAAAACAAAATTATTTCACTAATATTTGTTCAGCTTATGGGAACTTTTTAGATAGCCAGACATTAATGGGAAATAAGTATGTATTAATTAATAAATAATTATTTATTGTAGAAACATTAAAATTAGTTTTTCATTCTCTTTTCATGAAATTTTTTTATTGAATCTAAAAGCATTAGATAAGGCAGATGTAATTACACAAATAATTTTGAAATAAATTTAAAGGTCAATTTGCATTGATAATTTAAATTAAGGTATTATATCCTTTTAAATTTATACACATCTAAACATTTTATATTTTGATCAAATTTAAAATATATTAATTTTATTAAAACACTATGACAGTAAATGACACATTTTTCAAAACTGTCTCATTAGTCCATGCTTTCATCATGAATACAAATAATTATGAATAAACAATATCTGGACTGTTTGATTATGTATCAAATTAATAATAATATCCCCCAAAATATCAATTGAATTTATGATACTTCAGTTTATTTTTGTATTGAGAAATGGATTTCTTAACCTTCAAAACATCACACACAGTTAAGTGTAATAATAGAACCTAATAAAATCTAGATATTTCTTTTTTATTTTTACAACTGAAAGCAGTAGAATGTAATGATATAAACTATTAACTTAATTTATAAAATATTTATCTTATAATAAATAAATTGATTAGGAATATTCTCTCAAGATTATTTTATCCTTTAAATACTAATATAATTATAATTAAATAATTTATAATAATATTATAAACTTAATAATAAAATAAAAAGAAAAAAGATTACATCGCCTTTATCTAATTTACATAAGAAATGAACAGAAACACATGTTTTTTATTCCAAAATCAAACAATACAAATGTCTAATATTATTTGTCAAAATTTCTGATCTTGGTAACTTATCACTATAGTAAGAATATTTAACTATGATATTTATTAAATAATGGTGGAAGAATCAAAATTCGTGAAATAAAGCACCGAAATGCTTTAACTTCAGAACATGCTTTTAAACTAAGAAGAAAGAAAGCCTCTGTTTGCTCAGTTCATACTAAGTTTATAGGAAGAAAATCATATTTCTGCCAAAGAATCGCCAGTCCTTCAATAGTATTTAACAAATATCAAAACTATTTTTTATATTTAATTATTAACAAACTAAATTCTAACTTTTAGAAACTACGAAATACTAACTTTCGACTTTCAAACGACATATGTAAATTTTTCTTAAAACTTCTTATAAAAGCAAGTATTGTTAGATAATATGCCTGTGAATTGAGTTTGCATTGTAATAGGGTTTTTTTTTTTTTTTTAACAAGGAATTCTACTTCCGTTTTGGAATTAGTGGTGCACTTACTTTATTGCGAATGGTCGCCATTGGTTATCGCCAAGTAGTAAACAAGCGAGCGATAGCTCACCACCGTCTGTTCCCCCAATCGTTTCATCCATGGGAGTGTTATGAGTCCTATAGCGGTGTGAGGCGGTTCTTTTACATCCGCTTAAACAAAAAGACCCATTTTTTTATAGATAAATTGCACTCTGTATTATCTTCTGTTAAGAATCTTTTCATAATCTGTTGATGTAAATGGAATTAAGGTATTGAAATTGTTTCATTATTTTTCAATACAGAATTATAAAATAATTTATTTTAAAGGAACCCCCGCTCTGAACTTCATAACATTTTTTTATAGAATATTAACTTTGTTACACTGATAATAATGCCTATACTAATAAATATTTTTAGATGAATAATAGTTATGTTAGTGAAACTATTCAAAAACCTTTAGTTACAAAAGCTTCTATTAATTAATAAGATTACAGTGTTGTGTTAAAAAAGCATAGAATTATATCAATCATTTCATGCTTCTCAGTTGGAAAAAAAATGTAAAGTCCAGAGAAATAAATTAACAATTAAACATTAATAATTTCTTTCTTAATTTTTTTAAATTTCTTCCTTTCAATTTGATATCTGAATCAACATTTTCATTAATTATACATATAATTTCGTACAAAATCATTTTTCCTCGTATTTTTCAATAATCAATTTAATACAAAAAATCTGGATAAGTTGCTGCCCTAGAAGAAAAATACAAATGCTATCATTAAAAACAATGACTTTTCTGCTGTTAACGATCAAGACGCAGCTGAGAATTTAGGCCAATTTTGCGCTAAAGAGTGTAAGCTGGCCTTTGGCAATGAAGATAATGGATAGGCAGGTTGGCCGGAAATGTGGTTATAAAAGGAAATATGGTCAAGTGAAAGCTAATAACCAACTGTTTAATGACCCTATTCCCTAGTAGCACACAAATATTGTTTAATATCAAATAATATCGCATAATATTGTACAACATTATGCTAAAGGATGCTGTATCTGGGAACTGGAATATGCTATTCGACAAATCAAAATTGTAGCTAGTGAAGGTCGTGGTGCGAACCTGCGACGTTTGGGCCTGTAGCCGAGTAATATACCGATCAAGCAAAAGGGACCCTTCAGCTCGAAGGATATTATCTGGATTATAAGGATGACGCGACAGTACTCCCCTACCAGTGGGTCGGACTTCAATTCCGAACGTTGAAAAGCTATTTTTATCGCGGTAAAGAACGAGGTGCGTTAAATTCTTTTTAATACCGTTATTGCGTCATTTTTTCATTATGGTTGATAATAACTCAAATATGGACTCTGAGTTGAGCAGAATCGCTGTTAAACCGCCATTGTTTTGGAAAAATAAACCAAAACTTTGGTTTATACAACTTAAAGCTCAATTTTCCAATAGCAACATTACTCAAGATATTACTAAATTTAACACCGTCGTAACAGCGCTCGACGAAAATGTGTTAGAGTTCATTGTAGATGTTTTATCGCATCCGCCAAGTGAGAATAAATACGAAACTTCAAAAAATGCTTTTCTAACCCGGTTAACCGACACAGAAGAATCTCGATTAAATAAACTACTTACTGAAATTGATCTCGGCGACAAATGCCCATCTGACTTATTGCGGCATATGAAAGGTTTCACTGGCAATTCTATCTCGGAAGAAGTTTTAAAATCACTTTGGCTTCAGCGTTTGCCTCAACAAGTACAAGCCATATTGTCTATTAGTAAAGATCCACTGGACAATATCGTGGAAATGGCAGATAAAATAATTAGTGTTCACAATTCTTCAGAATCATTTTCCATTGCACAATCCAATACTACTAATTCATCATCCATTGATAGCAAAAAAATTGAAACTTTAGAAGCCGACATTGCATCACTCACAAAACAATTCGAAGAATTTGCTCATCGTCAATGGCCACGCAGCAAGTCCAGAAACTTCAGAGGGCCAAACAAGAGATCCAGATCTAGTTCAAACTCATCATAAATTCTGCTGGTACCATTTTAAATTTGGTGTAAATGCTAAAAAGTGCATCTCCCCTTGCGAATTTAGAAATCCTAACTCGCCATCAGTCTCGGAAAACTAAATGTCCGGTTGCTTGAGGTGGACAACGACCATGGCCGTTTAAATTGTCGCCTGTTTATATTTGATAATTCAAGCCATAAAAGTTATTTGATTAATACAGGAGCTGATGCATCAGTAATACCTTTATCCAAATTAAGTAATTTTACTCCTTCAGAATTTAAACTGTTTGCAGCCAATTAAAACCTATTGAAGACAATTAGTTAAACTCGATCTTGGTTTACGAAGAAAATTCAACTGGCAGTTCATAGTCGGCGATGTTTAAAAACCTATCATTGGTGTTGATTTTTTACAGAACTATGGTCTTCTAATTGACGAAAACGGTTGATTGATCCCCTAACTTCGCTTTACGCACCAGCTAAAGTAATGAAAGGTCCATCCTCGTCTTTAAAGCCACTCGATTACAGTAGCCTGGATCCCAAAATTTGTATGCTTTTGAAAGAACTCAACAATATCACGTCAGAAAATTTTAAATTAAAGAAGAGCGAAACCAAACATCATGTTACGCATTCTATCATTACAAGAGGCCCTCCTGTCACATCAAAAGTTCGTCGTCCAGCACCTGACAAGATCAAGATAGCAAAAGAGGAATTCTCATATATGTTGGAGCAGGGAATTTGCAGAACTTCAAGCGGTCCTTGGTCAAGTCCGTTACATCCAGTACTAAATAAAACAGGTGGTTGGAGACATTTTGGGGACTACAGAGCTCTTAATGCTGCTACCCAACCAGACAGATATCCCAATCCTCATTCACATGATTTTACTCAAAATTTATATGGATTTAAATATTTTTCCACCCTTGATTTAGAAAGAGCTTACCATCAGATTCCAATTGAATCATCTGATATAGAAAAAAACAGCCATTTGTACCCCTTTCGGTTTATTTGAGTTCACAAGAATGACTTTCGGTTTGCGCAATGCAGCTCAAAGTTTTCAACGATTTCTTCATTCTGTGTTACGAGGCTTAGATTTTTGCTTCAGCTATATTGATGATATTCTCATTGCATCGAAGGATGAAGCTCAGCTCCTTAATCATCTTAGACAAGTTTTTCAACGCCTTCAAGATGCTGGTCTGATATTAAAAGTTTCAAAATGTAAATTCTCCCAAAACGAAGAAAATTTTTTAGGTCATCGAATTTTTGCAAATGGTATCGAACCAACAAAAGAAAGAGTAAAAGTTTTCGAAGATTTTAAGATCCCTGAAACAATTAAACAATTAAGAAGATTTTTGGGAATTATTAATTTTTATAGAAGATTTATTCCTCAAGCAGCTCAACATCAAGCGAGCTTGTACGATTACATAAAAAGTAGCAAAAAGAATGATAATCGAATCATCAATTGGACTGATAAATCAATACAAGCTTTTGTGCAATGCAAAGAGCAACTGCGTACAGCAACTATTCTGGCACACCCTTCACCAACAGCTAAATTTTGCCTGATGGTAGATGCCTCGGATAACACTTTGGGATCGGTCGTTCAACAATATGTTAATGGACAGTGGCAACCATCAGGATTCTTTTCCGTTCGCTTAACTCCAGCTTAACAAAATTACTCTACATATGACAGAGAACTCTTTGCAGCATACTTTTCAATCAAACATTTCCGTTATTTATTGGAAGGTCGTGAATTTACACTTTTCACGGACTACAAGCCACTCACTTTTGCATTTCGCCTAAAATTAGAAAAAGCATCACCTCGACAACAAAGGCACCTTGAATATATCGGACAATTCATTACAGATATCCAACATATTTCTGGTAAAGACAATGTAATAGCTAATGCACTGTCAAGAATGAATGAAATTCATATTCCCTCCCAAATTGATTATGAAGCCATATCCAAATCTCAAGAGACAGATACGGAATTGAAAGAAATTCTTTCTTCTCCAAATTCTTCCTTGAAGATGCAAAAGTTACCCGTTGTCGAAACAAAATCTTTTATTTACTGTGATACTTCTCGAAATTCTCCACGACCATATATACCACCAGATTTCAGAAAATCAGTATTTCACAGTGTTCATAGTTCCTCACAACCGGGAATTAAATCTACAGTCAAACTTCTGAGATCAAAATTTGTTTGGCCGTCAATCAAAAAAGACGCCAGATATTGGACTAGATGCTGTCTACAATGCCAAAAATCGAAAATTTCTAGACATGTCCACAGTCCATATCAACAATATAAAACCGTCAGTCAACGATTCAGCGAAATAGACTTGGATATCATTGGCCCATTACCATCTTCAGAAGGTTTTCGCTATTGCTTAACCATCATCGATAGACACTCCCGTTGGATAGAAGCTATTCCGATTTCGGACATCACAGCCGATACAGTTGCTGACACTTTCGTTAAGAATTGGATTTCACGCTTTGGATCTCCTATGATCATTACAACCGATCAAAGAACGCAGTTTGAATCCCAGCTATTCCTTGAATTATCAAAGCTCATTGGATTTAAGAAGAATCGAACAACAGGGTACCATCCACAAGCCAACGGCTGCATCGAACGCTGGCACCGAACACTCAAATCTGCCATAATGTGTCATGCAAATCCAAGGTGGTCACGATCACTTCCGATCATTCTAATAGGACTACGCACAACTTGGCATTCGGATTTCAACTCTACGCCAGCTGAACTACTTTATGGGGGAAGCATCAGACTGCCCTGTGACTTCTTTGAAAACACAAAATATGAACCTCAGTCTGAGTTTGTCAAAACGCTAAAAGAACACTTAAATAAACTATGCCCTGTCCCTTTTACGAACCATTCAAAGCAAAAGCCATTCATTTTTCGAGACTTGACAACTTGTTCACAAGTCTTCGTAAGAACCGACAGCATCCGTCAAAGTCTTCAACCACCTTACCAAGGACCATAAGAGGTGCTAAATAGAACTGACAAAAATTTCACCATCAAAATGAAGGATAAAGAAGTGAACGTGTCAATTGATAGAGTAAAACCCTGCTTTTTGGTTAACTCTGACGATATAGACACAGCAAATTATCAGGCCAACAGGGACTTTCAAGCAAAGACAATCCAAACCGAGCATCTGCAAGAAACGGGATTTAAACCCAAATCTGATAAGTGCTCTTGACATCGGCTACCAAACCAAAATGCTCCAAAAGCAATCAAGAAAGTTAGGTTTGCACAGGATCATTTTCAGCATTCCACCAGAACTGGACGTGTAGTTCGACGCCCTGCTCGTTACCTGTAAAGACTTTTTACCGTTCGGTACCTCACTCGGCAGGGGAGTGATGTGGTGACTAAATTCTGATCGCTGAAGTATTATTTTTTGTATCACGTGCATCAGCGGAAATGCAAGATTTATTATTGTGATGTTAAAAAGATTATCCTTGCTGACTCACTGTATTTCCGAACTTTTTTATGATGTATCTAAATATTTTTATTTATATGAATTTTCCGAGTTGGCAGCCGAAAATTGCTTTTAAAAATTAATGTTTACTTTGTTTCTGTTAATAAAGTTGTTTCGTAGAGTCGATGTTATTCCAAATGATTTAACTGACTTAATTCTCTAATATGTGTGCATAACATCAAAAATATCTTTACAAAGTCAAGAAATTCCCTGGGCAGGATGGTATCTACGAGAACTCCTTGATTAATTTTGGAAGTTGAGCTACAGAGAAGCTATTACATATTTTTTAAATTTATTTTGAAAGCATAGTAGACTTCCTAGGCAATGGAAAACGGCAATTATCCTTTTTCGCAAGCCAAATAAAGAAACTAGCAGCATGGAAAGTTATCGCTCCATCGCTCTCACCTGCATGACTTGTAAACTGCAAGAGTGTCTGATACTGAGAAGAATTACCCACCAACTTTTGAGTCATGACTTGCTACCTTCTGAACAGCATGGATTTTGGGGAGGGCGGACATAATACCATGTACCGAATGTTTTATCTGGTCCAAATTTGAGAGGTGCCCTTAATATTAAACCCACCAGACACACTATGACTGTGTTTCTTGATCTCTCAAAGGCCTTTAATAGGATTTGGAAAAATAAACTATTGGTTAAATGCTATTCTGAATTCTATATCAGGAGCCGTGACCTTCCATGGATTTCTGATTTTTTTGAATAATAGATCTTTTCGAGTAAAATATCAGAGCAGCCTGTCTGAAATTTATCGAACATACCAGGGCACACCTCAAGGATCGGTCTTGAATCCTATCCTTTTTTCTCTATTTATGGTTGGAATAGAAAAAGTAGCTCCTACTTGCCAAATTGGCATATTTGCTGATGACGTAGAGAAATGGCGCCATGACCCTGACGTAACTAGACTTGAAAGTTCCCTTAATGATGATTAGTAAACTTAACTTTACTTAATGATGAAGTAAATGATGAAATCAATTTTATTCAACAGAAACCACTTAGATACTGAGCAACATTGATTTTCATCACCAATAAAAACATTATATTGAGCAATGTACTTGTAAAGAAGAACATTTAGTAAATGTAATTAAAAAATTTTAAAATTGCATTGATAAAAATTACACTGAACAAATATAAAATAAAACAAAAGCATACATAAGATTCCTTGTCAGCATATGCTACCACACTATAACGGTGAAATGAAGATAAGTGTTCCTGAAAGCATTATGTCTATCATATTGTTTAAAATACTAGTTTTCTTATAAAAACTGGAGGTCATTTGCTGTTCTGTGGGATTGCAAATTTCATATAGCAAATTCAGAGTAGTCTATGATGGCTCTGGTGTCATTTTTCAAAACCAAACTGTTTTGACTAAGTCTCAATAACTAATTAATTTGGAGAAAATATAGGTAACAATTTCAACTTTTCATAGAAAACCATTTTTACAAAATTAAAATACCTTGAAAGAGTAGAAACTGAAATTTCAAACAAAATGGATAAAAAATTCATTTGAAATGCCAGTAATTAATTTAACAAGGAACAGAACAAATAATTCTACTGGATGCTTCCACACATTTAATTTTTGAAGATCTGCTTCAGAATAATAAGAAGAAAAAACGATATATAGAGAAAAAATATTTCTTTAATGAAACATTTCAATGCCCTGATTTTAATATCATTAACAATATTTTCAGGAATTTATCTTTCTCACAGAATTTTGAAATTCTTGCAGGTCATTTTGCAAATTGTTGATATTGTCAATTATATCAGAAAAAGTAATCTGGGAAGAATCAGTACATTCCAATGAAATCAGAACATACAACTTTGCTTAGTAATCCATTCTTTTGCATTTATATACTTAACTAAATGACATGCATTTTCAAAACATTATATATTCATATATATTATAAGTAACATTATATTTATCAAGTTAATAGATCTTTTAATACAATACATCAGTTTTAAATGCTGGTAACGGTCAGTAAGAAAATCGGATTTTCAGTAGCTGTTAAAAGATTCATTTATATAATAAATAGTTAAATTCATTCATTTCCCACCCAAATTAGCATTATAGAAAGTGTTAAAACTAGAAAGGATATTTTTTACTACTGAAGTTTGTTTACTTAAACCAATTAAATTTAGATAAGATTTTGTAGGAAAAATTTAATGTAATATTCACGTGAACATTTTAAAATATTCTAAGCATATTCAAAATTATCAGAGAATTTTATCAAATGCCAATACAGAAAATTAAAAATGCACTGACGATTTTGTTTTATTGTCTCATTCATTTTTGACATAAATTTGGGTAATGATATCTTTTTCTTCGCGAGGCTTTTCTAAAAAAATACTGGAAAAGATTTGGGTTTCAATATTTTGTATTTAGTAAATAGAAACATATTGAATGAATTCTTCAATATTAACGAAGCATATCACCGGCTTCGAAAAGGGCTTAGAACCGTCTATTCTAAAGCTAACAACCCAAGTCGGGATTGTTGAAAGAAAACTAAGAAAGGCCTTTCATCATGATAACAACTGTTGTGTTTGGCATTAAAGTATCCAGCAGAACATCAGTATTTCATCTTTTAACATTAATAAGACGAAAGGATAGAACTCAAAATTATAAATACAAATGTAAACAAAAAATTCGCTTCATACTTGAAGGGCTGCGATAATGGCAGACTCATCGAGGAAATGTAGCGAATGAAGAGTGAAATGCCATTCTCAGAAGTACGTGACATGTGACTTTTACGTCTCATGAATTGACTCCATGAAGTGCAGATAGAGTTATCGCTGTACTTAGACAATCCTGTCCTACTGATATTGTCTTCTATGAGGCAGATCTCCATCTCCTGTCTCTAAGAAGAGAAGAAAACTAAGCAAAATATATTGCCACACTTAAGAGTTTTGTGTCCTATAATAGAATTTAATACTTTTTATTGACTTGGAGTGACAACATAAAGTTGAAGAGAGAGAATCCTCTTGGTTTTAGGCATAATTGGGACCTTTCAGACATTTGTGTTGAGACCTGTACTACTTTTAACACCAAACCTACCGGCGATTCATCTATCGATTGGAATTGCCATTGGAACGGGTCATTTGACCCGCTCGTGGTAACTTTAGTGTTAATTTCCTGATTCCTACCACATCTTTTGGTAACCTAACTTTTAACTAGAATTTGACAAGTAAATTTTACTAAACATGATTAGCATCCGTAGCTGCTGCATCAACTTTCTCTTGAAGTTATAAGTAATTTCCTCTGCCAGGATTTGGCTATCTACACCGATAGAAGCAAATCCAAATAAGGAAGAACTGGTTGTGGTGTTTTTAAGAAAATTAATAACGAAACTTTTAGATATTCTTTTAGAAATCCAAATTTTATCTCTGTTTTTCGCTCATGGCTAAGCGCCATTAATGAAACATGCCCTGGAATGTGGTATGGCCAATACATGGTTCCTGACTGATAGCAAGAGTTCCATGCAATATCTGAGAGACTGGCCACGCATCTTGGATAAATTGGGACAAGATGTTCTGGCTAAACTGGACGCGTTGGCCCATGTCTTCTCCGTGAGAAAAAAATCATTTAATTACTGCCCTAATTGTAAAATAATCAAAAAGAATTTGAAATAATCTTTGATTGCCACTAAAAATTAAAAATGTAAGCAAAATAGGGATTAAAATTTATGAATGTATGAAATTTTAGAAAACAAAACTTCTATAAAGTTGTTGTAGATGAAAAACATCAAAAATTATAAATATCAATATTTTTAAAACATCGTTTTAGTAGGAGTAAAGTTTTGTCACTTAAAAAATATTGATGAAATATGGTAGCTGAATTATCAGGATATGACAAGACTTAATTTTTGGCTCTAAATTCAGGTTTCAGAGACATAACTATATAAATTAAGAAATAAAAAACAATCTCAGTAAATAGACTGATTAGTGCATTCCACACAATTATCATTCTATAGGTGTTGTTTCCTTCGCAATTATATTTGTTCCTTTAAGAACATTAGCTTTCGGTTACTTTCTTTAAAAGGAGTATTTTTAAAATAGTAGGAATAAGGAAAGTCTGTCACATTTGAATCATATAAATAGTTTTTAATGAAAACTGTCAAAGCACTTATTACAGAAAAGCAAAAGCAGTAATTTTTTTTATTTGCCTTTAAAAATGAAATAAACTTTCGGATCAATGTACTTTAAAGTAGAAAAAAACACAGCCTACTAAAATTGTTTCATCTGTTGAATTAAAGAAAATGGTTCCTGAAATCACTAATTTTTTCAAGCTCAATAATGCAAAATAGGTTTTGATTTACAAGTTCATATCTTTTTATATAAAATTCTTCTGTGCGTGTGTATGCGAATGAACTCCTCCCAACCTAGGTAGCACATCCTGTAACATAATATTGTACAATATTGTGCGATATTATATGATATTAAACAATATTCCACAATATTAAACAATATTGTGAATATTGATCAATATTGTACAATATCTGTGTGTTACTAGGGAAACGGCTGGGCCAAATTTGATAAAATTTTGTGTGTGTGTTCAAGTGGATCCGAGATTGGTTTAGATTCATAATTCGGTTCCCTACAAAATGTAGAATTTTAATTATTAATTAAAAACTAATTTTAATACTAAAATAAAGGTATCGACCTTAAAATTTTTGTTATTTTTTATGATTTCCACTATTTCTATATTACTATCAATAATAAAGTTACCCTCCTCTTTAATTTTATTAATGATAATTTTCAAGAATTAAAAAAAAAAATGTTTACCCATATAGTAGTTATAACTAACAGTGCTACATATTACAAACCTGCATTTTATCGGTTTGTATGAAATTTAACTATCGGAAATAGATAAGGGTAGTTTAAGTAACATGTTTTAATTTTTTTTTTAGCGAAAGCTAACATTCTTTTGTCCAATTCCTTTTTCCCTTGATTCATTAAAATATAAGTTGCATTGGAGTTCGTTGATAAGTAGTTCTTTATAAAAGTATTTGCAAATTATACATAAATTATTAGCTGATTTATCTATTATAGTGATAACATATTCCTCTTTAAATTTCTTTTTTTTTTAAATTTTATTGAAATAAAATCCTCTTACTTTGTTTCCTTTTATCATTTCTTTCATATTTGTCTTAATTTCCTCTAGAATTCTTACTTTCCATTCCCCAAAACTCTCAGCTGGCCAATGGTACTTCCTAGATAATTTAGCAATAAGAATATCCAAATCTCTAGATATAGATTTTACAGTTGTTTATTTTTTTTCTTAATCTTACTTTTGTCACTCTTTCCATCAATACTCTTAATGTGCTGGATTCAATAATTTTTAAGTTACCCGTTATAATATGACCTTTATTAACATCAAAGTAATCTTTATACTTTTCTTTGCTGCAGTTGCAATCTGTTTCATTTATTTTATCGAAATATTTGCTGTAGTAATTGTAATTGCAAATTTTCTTTCTTAGAGTTTCTGTGCTATAGACTAAACGCTACAGATATATTAGTTTTATCCTTCAACGGAAAGAAAACATTATTGTTATGCATAATTTTTGGTAATTTAAGATTTTTATTGTAAATATCTAAGAATTTCATAACACAGAATTCTTTATTCAAATTAATTTTTCTTTAAGTAATAAATCGTTTTTTAGGACATTAAGCTTGAATTTAATAAGATCCAGAATTATATATTTGGTGAAAGGGTTTTTGAATTTAATATCCTCAAATCTATTATTCATAAACAATTTAATTTTCTTTTTTCATAGATTAAAAAGATATTCCCTGATTTTTTTTAATGTTTTCATAATTGTAATCCAAGTTGAAATATTTTTGAAATTCCTCCAAAATAATATGATGGCCTTCTTTTTTTCTTTTTCCTCTTAAAAATCTTTTAGAACTTTTTTCGTCATTGAGAAGGTTTTTGAAAATAGATTTCTTGTAAATGCAGACCTCGTTTAATTTTATATAATAAAAAAGATACAATGAATTTTCTCTAAAATAAAAAACTTACTCACATAATAAAATATTTCCATAGATACAATTTAAAAAACCGCAGAAACGAAGCCTCAAAAGTTATAAAATCAGAGCTATTCCTAATTCCATTGTTTAATATTATCAAAACATCTGCATAATATAATCATACCCATAAATTAAGGATAATTCAGAGTCACAGGGAAATCTAACCCTAAAATACATATATCAACTGTAAAATAATTACACACATCTTCAAAAACCACATGCAAATTGCAGGAAGCCACCAGATAACACCGATAGTATGTCACAATAACGATAGTATACCAAAGTGACGTACGATGAATATAGGTAAAATAATAATAAAATTGTTTCCAAGCACTATACAAGCTTTCAGTGCAATAACTGCATAGTTATGACACAAAGTTCGCATTGAGGTGATTTTTTTACGTGCTAGATTTATCGGCCATCTGGAATGTGGGCGTACCCAACTGGAAGTATCCGAGGAACTTGGAATAACCCAGAGTGTCATCTCCAGGTTTGGCAACAATTCCAGCACAGGTCGTCCCCGAGTTACAACGCCAAATGAGGGTTAGAATTTCACAATTACTGCAAAAAGAAAGAGACAGAGCAAAGAATCAGACCTGTCTCGACAGCCAATGGTGCGACAGTTTCAAGGTATACCGTGTAAAGATGCTTAGGAGAGATTATATGCTCGTAAACCTTTTAGATGCGTTCCATTAACTGCAACTCACTGTTGCTTGTGTTTAGTGAGGATAATTGATTAACCCAAATTAGATATAAATATAATCCGACTCCATGTAGGAAGTTTGGAAGGAATCACTCTCTTCTTTATATCAAAAATAATTCTTTATTCGCTCTCCGAAACATCGCACACCTTGCCGCTGGGGGATTTCCCGAATGTATTCCTCCGCGCTTTCCTCGATGCGAGTAACAGAGTAACATTAAGCCGCAATAACATTTATGATTAATGGAGAATGAAACGCACGTCACTTTGGCGCGCTTTCTCCAAGAGATTTAAAATGATCGCTTCAGATTATGCCCCCAGTGACAAAGACGGAAGTTATTATTCTAATCTTTCTTGTATGTTAAGATATACAAGAAAGATTAGAATAATAATATATGCAATGTATTATGAATAATATTAATATATGCAATGTATTAAGAATAATATCTGCAAGAATACTGAGAATTATAACACATATATATCTATATATATAAGCAAGAATATTAACAATATTAATATATGCACGATACAGTTTCATAAAATAATAATATAACACATGTTGTACTTATAAAATATAGTCAGTAACTAGATGCTGTGGAAATCTGACCTTACGGCCGCATCTAGTTATAGTGGGTGGTTTAGTCAAGTTTGGTGGAACAATAGAAGACTTCTCAATAATTGGTTTAGATTGAGAAAGTTGTGGTTGGTTAATATTATCTGCGAGCAGATAAGCAGGTTTTACTCTATCAATGGATACTGTATTATGCTTCCCATTTAATTCGATAATGAAAATTTTCTCACTTCTACTAATAACCAAATGGGGTCCAGTATAAGGTGGTGTCAGCGGAAGATTGACCTTATCTAATCTTAAGAAAATATGTGAGCAATTTTTCAATGAGGGATTGGCATAAACCTGTGGGGTGCCATGAAGGGCAGTGGAAACAGGATTCAAAGACCTCATTGTGTTCATTAAATTAGACGCATAAGTCGGGTTAACGGTCTGATTGACAGAACCGCTCGTCACAAGATCGGAAGGTAATCGTAAGGTAGTGCCATAAACAAGTTGTGCACAAGTTGCCTTTATATCTTTCTTAAGAGCTGAGCGCAAACCTAATAATACTACTGGAAGTATTTCGGTCCATTTCATGTTATTATGTGCTTTTAGAAGGTCTCATATGACTGAGATGAATCACAGTGGCGGATTTGGCGTTTTAGATGCCCGAGGCGCAATTCAATTTGAGGCCCCCTCTCCTCCAGTAATATTTATAGTATGCCCTCTTTATATATACATTTCACTCTGTTAAGCTCTACATCTGATTTTCGAAGTCAGTTCGGACAATCTTTATAAAATCGGATAGCGATTGTAATAAATTTGTTGTAAGCAGTAAATTATACTGTGTATCTTGAAATGATTTGTTTGCACTATTTATTCTTTGCAATAATTTATCCCATAAAATAGTTAATAAAGCTGTTTCATAATATTCGAAACATTCTGCTAATTTTGTTGCCTCCAATTTGCTTACAGGTTTTTCAGTATCCGACGTGCTAATTTTGGTTAGAACTTCTTTAATATTTTGATAATTACTTTTTAATGCAGAAACTGCGTCTGCTATTGATGATCACCTAGTGTCACTTATTCTTTTTAAATTTAGAGATTTATTTTCTAACCTTTTATTAAGCATATTCCATCGTCGAGTAGATGCCGAGAAATATACATATAAATTCTGAATAAAAGCAAAATATTTTAATGCACCAGAACATGATTCTGCTGCACAATTCCCTATTAAATTAATGCATGGCTTAAGCATGGTACAAAGACGGTTGTATTTATGTATTGTTTTAGTCTTGCTTGCAGTCCACTGTATTTCCATGCCATATTTGCCGCGTTATCGTAGGGTTGGCCCCTACAATTTTTAATATCTATAGACAATTCTTTTAAAAACTCAAGAATTATTTTTTCTAAATATTTAGAATTATGGTTTTGAAAATTAATAAAGCCGATAAATCTTTCTTTTATGTCCCCATTTTTACTAACAAATCTCAAAATACAAGTAAGTTGGTCTACGTGAGATATATCCGGAGTAGAGTCCACAATTATCAAATAATAAATTGCTTCCTGAAGTTCAGCTATTAGATGTTTCTTAACCCATTAAACTTATGAATTCGGCACATATCGTGTGAGATAAATAATTGACATTTCCACTCCCTGGATTGCTAAATTTTTCCAAATGCAATTTTAAAAAACTGTCAAATTCTGCCGAATAATCAATGCAACTCAAGAAATTTCCTTTTCGATTGGAAGTTGGATCTTCCCCCAGGCCACGAAATGCTATTCCTAAACTCGTCGACAATTTTACTGTGACAACGACACGCTGTAAAACAACTCGCCAATACTTTTGTTCCGTGTCAACCTGCTGTTCTAAGTGAATATTTATACGTCCAGTAATAGACAAGCGTTTTTGTAGAGTCACCATAGATTTGATATGATTCTGTGAAGTTTCGTGACTACTTAAGTCTCTTGCTAAATTTTTCCAATCACTAAATCCTGTTGAAAATTTCGTGTACGCATTAGAAAACATTTTACAAACATAACAATAAATGCACTTACTTGTTGCTGAATATACTAACCATTGGCGAAATTCTTTTGTGCCATTTGCTTTAATACAATAAAAATTCGTTTCAGAAACATTCCTATAATAGATTCGATTTCTGTCTTCGCATTTCACTTTAAGATGTGTAATATTCCCATTATTACAAGGCTTATTTATCAAATAATGTTCAATCATTTTATCTGATAAGTTTGGTGGCCACAATGCAATGTCACTGGGAAACAATTACTTGTCTTTATGTTTACCACAGTCAGAATCAGCTATTTTGTTTTGTTGCTTAAAATTACAAATTGTTGATTCTTGTGTTCCATTCTTAAATCACTCATTAATTTCTTCGAATTCACATTCTGCTTCGGCTAGCTCATCGGCAATTTATTGTGCATATTCTGTTTTAGTTTATTCGTCTGTCTTTTTAGGCTTGCATTCTGTTTCATTTCGCTCACCAATTTCTTCAAATTCATTTTCAACTTCAGCTTGCTCAGGGATTTTTTCTTGTACCTATTTTATTTCAGTACACTCATCAACCTTTTCAAATTCGCATTGTATTTCAACTCGCTCATTAATTTGTTTCAATTTATATTCCACTTCTGATTGCGCATCGTTTTTTTCATGTGCATATTCAATTTCAATTTGCTCATTGGTTCTTTTAGATACACATGCAGCATCAGGTTGCTCAACTGCTCGTTTTCCATTTTAGCTCGTTTTTCAAACGTTATAATGAATTTATTGAGTGAATTTTGATATCGTTCAACTTATTCTTTTACTTTTTGCCTTTTGCGTTTCGAAGCACCAGATTCAAACTTTCTTTTCGGTGGCATGGATAATACATTTTTTTAAAAAATTAGTCGCATAAAAAATATTAACTGGACTTAATACTCGTTCCTTTGCTTCCAACGACGACGATAGCAAACCTCCGAGGAAGGGAAAAGTCATGTGGTACCAAAGGAGGGGGGATGGACCAAGAGAGGGTCGACGAGGAAGTGAACGAGACAAAGAGACTTGATTCATTTTTATGTTTATTATTATTATTTTAATCCTTTCATATAAATAATACGATAATCTAGAATTGGATTGTTTCCTGTAATCATTTCTACACAATCATCCCGATTGAAATATTTATATATCTGGTGTAGAAATGATTACAGGAAATTATAAATGCATATTTTATTATGCTTATTATTATTTTAGAGCTAAATTTTGAGGCCCCTTAATTTATGAGGCTCGAGGCCCGAGCCTCATGCGCCAGTTCGGAAATCCGCCACTGATGGATCATGCGTTGAAATTCAGCTTTCGCTATTTTTAGTCTGTCTGGAGCTAGCCGCCGAGGTTTAGCTGAGACAGGAGGACCTTTATTATTGATATAGTGTGCAGTACTATGTTTAAGGGGCAGATTAGGGTCTGGAAGTTTAGTAATTGCAGGATATTTCATTAACAGTTTACCATAAACATTACTTATAAATACAGATTTTACAGAAAAAATTGAACATGAACCTAATTTAGCATACACTTTTAAATTAGCAACATTATCAACTAACCGTTTATTTCTTAAATCAGGCGACAGGTTGAAATAATACAAAAAATCTGCACCGATGATAGCACAGGAAACATTACAAATATAAAACGAATATATGAAATTTCTACGTAACCCAAAATTTAGTTATAGACTTTCTGCCACATACATTTATTCTAGTGCCATTTGTGGCACGAAAGGTTTGCATTACAGGCATTTGTCTTTCTCTTTTAGAAGCAACAATTAAGCTGGCGTCCCTCCCAGAATCAATTAAAAAAGAAATACCTGTGTTATGGTCACATAGAAAGAGACGGCGAGAAGTATACTCATTGGAAGAGTCAGCCGCCGTTACTCTTCCAGAACAGGGGTTCCCGTGTAGGAGCAGGGAGGAATGCACTTTTTGATTTCCCCTTGTATCGAAAATGATATCAGCAGTATCTATTCTCCCGTGATTTCGAGCGGGAGCGAGTACTGCTGGGAAAACGAAATTGGCTGCAAGAACGAGAGGTCAGTGACTTCCGTGCGCAATTCTCTGATTTCGTTTCGCAGTAAATCCAGGTCCGATTTACATTCCTTCGCAGGTGAAGAACTGTTTTTATTTCCGGAAGAGATAGTGCTGATGGAAGTGGGACTGATGTCCAAAATTCTATCAGTGATATCTGCTGCCTTGTCAGAAGTAATCGGTGAAATGGAGGCCAAAATAGTTTGTACCGGAACGGGCATTGCTTGATGAAACAGTTCAAACAGCAAGGAATCATCGACATTATGACTTTCGGCCCTCCTTTTCATGATGCTTAGCAACTCGCTGGGCTTCCGATCACCCAAGCTTTCACCAGCCAAAAGTCGTCGACTTAGATTCGGAACATCGTTCGATTACTTTCGTTTTGAGATCGGCATATGGATCCGTGCAATCGGGTTGAATTATTACATCCCGTACCACAGTGGCAATTTCGGGAGGTAAGGGTGCCACGATGTAATTGAATTTTGTCTTGCTTCCAGTAATGGCTTTAGGAGAAGCTAATTCGAAAGTGGAGTCGAGCATATAAAACCAAAGAGCAGGATCCGTCTTAATGAATGGCGGGATTACTACCGCTGCTGTTTCAGACGTTGTCATATTGATCGGAAAAAGAATATCCAAAGCGAAATATATTAGAATTCAATTCCGGGTCACCACTGAGGAGAATTGATTAATCAAAATTAGATATAAATATAATCTGACTCCATGTAGGAAGTTTGGATGGAATCACTCTCTTCTTTATATCAAAAATTATTCTTTATTCGCTCTCCGAAACATCGCACACCTTGCCGCTGGGGGATTCCCCGCAAGTATTCCTCCGCGCTTTCCTCGAGGCGAATAACAGAGTAATATTACGCCGCAATAACATTTATGATTAAAGGAGAATGAAACGCACGTCACTTTGGCGCGCTTTCTCCAAGAGATTTATAATGATCGCTACATTAGTTTGGAGTAGAGAGCATGCATTGTGGGCGCCGCAATAGAGGACTTGTGTCATGTTTCCGACGAGTACAGGTTTAATTTGCAGTTTGATTCTCGCCGGATTTTCATACTGAGAGCTCTAGGTACCCATTACCACCAAGAAAACATCATGGAACAGTGGTGCCCGTTTGCCGAGGAATTATTCTGGGTTCAATTGTGACCATATAGAAATGAGCCGCATATTCAAATTAAAGCCCTGGCAAGCCAAATCCAAGATCAGATCGATAATTTTATACTCAGCATGCCTATGCATTCTACGAACTGTATTGCAACGTCTGGGTGACATGCCAGTTATTATCCGTCATACCGACCATGTAATATTGTTTTTTGTAAATAGTTTTTTTAATTAGCCCCAAGGAGCAAAACATCACATTTTTTACCGATAATATCAAACATATAGCATTTTCTCTGCACTTTAGCTTTTGCTGAATATAGAGGCTTTACAAATTACTCACATTTGTTTTGCTTCTGAATATTTCTTTCCCTGATTTTGCATAATCTTAAATTTATGGACATGAGGATAATTGTGACCATATTGACTATTTCGGTTCGCAAAATTCTTTTTATTTCTACATATTAATTTGTGATTTCAATGCATGACATTATTTCTTCAAATTAATTAGAATTCAAAATATTGACAAATTTGGGATTCACTGTATATGAGACAGAGAATCCAAGATTGATCGAATATAATTATTTTCTGCACTGACGCATGTGTAAAAATGGAGAGAGTTTGCGCATCAGAGAATGAACAAATGCGGAGATAATTCAGCCTAAAAAACTACCTTGCATTTAATTAAGACTTGAAATAAATATACAAAATAAGATTTGAAAACTTAATAGACAGCTTATAAGAATTTTTTTAAAACCATACATAAAATACTTTTAGGTAATATTCATGGGGAAAATTACAAATAAAATAGACATTATTTTCTCGAACCTGTTCTTAAAGTACGTTAATTTAAGTCTTTTAACAGTTATATAATAAGCTTTGTCAAAAACAAAATGCACAATAAAATATACCATTAAATATGAATTTTTATTTTCTTACCTAAATTTTAATCTTCACATTTAAGGTAAATTTACAAGAAAAATTCCATACAAAATTTGAAGTTCGTATTTAAAGCAGGGAACAATGTTAACTCCATAGCTGAAAGATTTCCGTACAAAATCATACTTCAGTATATTACATTTTATATCTCTAATAACAAATCACAAATGTTAAACTTTAAGAAGGCACAAAATGATACAGAAGAAAACTTATACAAGCTATAGGCAAGCAGATAAAAGTGAAATGGAAGTATTTTAATTTTCAATACAATTAAATAACGATGAATATCCATGATGTACCTTGCATAAATAAGCCTTTTTAAACCTTGTTTTCTGAAACATTAATTTATAACAAAATCATTTTTACAAGTCTTTCTCGTTAAGAAGAGGTTAACAAATTCTTTATTGAACGAAGGTTATATAATTCATTCATTTTCTGAGACAAATATTGGCAAATGTTTCTTTAAAGAAATGGAATGAGAATATCTTATATTGAAGAAATCTCGTGCTCAAAATTTATCTCTCATATGAATTCGCAAATGTCTTTTTAAATTTCTCTCATCCGAAAAGGGCTTGTTGCAGACTTTACATGGATACGGTTTCTCTCCAGTATGCGTACGGAAATGTCTTTTGTAACTATCCTTATACGAAAAGGGTTTGCTACAAATTCCACATACATACGGTTTCTCTCCAGTATGCGTACGTAAATGTGCCATTAAATTACCGTGCTGGGAAAAGGCTTTTTCGCAAATCTCACATTTAAAAAGTTTCTCTGGTGAGTGCGTCAGTAAATGTCCTTTTAAACCCTTTTTTAACGAAAAGGACTTGTTACAAAAGTCACATGTATATGGTTTCTCTTTAGTATCCGTATGTAAATGACTTTTTAAAATTCTTGCATCCGAAAAGGGTTCATTACACAATTCAAATGCGTAAGGTCTCTCTCCAATATGTGTAAGTAAATGTACTTTTAAATCGGCGATCTGGGAAAAGGTTTTTTTGCAAACCTCGCATGTAAACAGTTTCTCTTGTGCATGTGTCACTAAATGCTTTTTTAAAGTCCCCTTATACGAAAAGGAATTGTCACAAAATTCACATGCATATGGCTTCTCCCCCGTATGGGTACGTAAATGCTTTTTAAAATTCCCTTTACATGAAAACGGCTTGTTACAAAATTCGCATGCATACGGTTTCTCACCAGAGTGTATTCGTAAATGAGTTTTTAAATTAACGTTTTGGGAAAAGGCTTTTTTACAAAATTCGCACGTAAAACGTTTCTCTCTGGTGTGCGTACGTAAATGCACTTTTAAACTCCCCATCAGCGAAAAGGGCCTGTTACAAAATTCACACGAATAAGGTTTCACTCCCGTATGCGTATTTAAATGCCTTTTTAAACTCGCGTAGTTTGAAAAGGGTTTGTTACACAATTCACATGAATATGGTTTATCTCCAGTATGCATTCGTAAATGTACTTTTAAATTGGCGTTCTGGGAAAAGGCTTTTTTGCAAAAATCGCATGTAAACCGTTTCTCTTGCGTATGCGTCACTAAATGTGATTTGAAAGTCTCCATATCGGAAAAAGATATGTCACAAGATTCACATGCATACGGTTTATCTCCCGTATGCATACGTAAATGCTTTTTAAAACTCCCCTCAAGCGAAAAGAGTTTGTTACAAATTTCACATGCATACGGTTTCTCACCAGTATGCATACGTATATGTGCTTTTAAATTGCCGTTGCGTGAGAAGGCTTTATTGCAAAACTCGCATTTAAACAGTTTTTCCCGTCTATGCGTCCGTAAATGGATCTTGAAATCGGAAATCATAGAGAACACTTTGTTACAAACGTTGCAAACATTGTATTCCTCATTCGTAAGCGACATTAAATGAATTGTTTAATGTGCCCGATGGAAGAAAAATTGCTTTGCTCAAATATCACATGAATGTGGTTTTGGTTTAACATGCACCAGTGAACCTTTCTTGAATTACGGAAGATGAGATAATATTATAAAATTTGCAATTTTATGGCAATATCCGTAAAGTACACAATGAGAAAAATGCGTTTGTAAAACACTTCTTTCGACACTTCACCAACCGTCTGTTTAATCCCAGTTTGGTAATAAAATTGTCACACTGAATACAATTTCTTCATATGGTGCATCAAAAATGAAAACCTTGTCTACAATTTTTGGCAGAATGTTTTACGGCACGGATCGTAAGAATAATTTCTTTTTTTCTGTATGCGAGTAATAATATTCACTCACATGCACTAATAAGTAATAAAAATTATAGCGCTATTCAAATTTTCTAAACGGATGTATTATTTTATAGTTCTCGATTCCGTCGAAATATATAGTATGTTGAGGTTGGGATTGGGGGTCTTTGAAAAGTCAGGGTTTTTTTTGTTGTTGCCACTTTTATTTCGAAAGAAGAGATGATTTATCAGCTTTTCTCATTCGCATATGCAGGTTTCTACGAACACTTTCTTGAAACCTAGAAAAAAAATGCAGCATCATACTTAGAGATACTGAAAACTACAAAAATTAATCAAATATTTGGTATTTCTTTATTTTATTAATTAACAAGTCATTTGTTTGATTATAAAAGCACATGATTACCCCGGTTTCAATCAGGAATATCAATCGAAATTTTGAAAAATCAACTACACAGGAACCTTGCAAACAAGCATAATTTCTTATTTTTAATGCGACACATCATTAAATGAAATAATTTTTTCCATAAGATTTTATATAAAACAGAGCAATGCTTTCCATTTTTTTTTTAAAAAAATAATCAATACTAATGTAATTTTTTATTTATGAATCATATTTTTTTTTACAAAAAATTATTTAAAAACCTTTTTTTACTTACAATGCTTTTTTTTTGTCAGTAATTTTTAGTTTAAATATTTGGTAAAAACGATATATGGCATTATCATTAAATGAATCTGTAGCGCACTCAGCTATGAATGTGAGGCGCTAACTTCATAAGCTAAACAACATCTGCGATAGAAAACTATACTTTTCTATTCCGATTTTGGTACTCGGCTACAAACACTAATGTCGCGGGTTCGTATTTCAACCTTTCCATATACAGGGCCCGACTTAGCCTAGTTGGGGCCACAGGCAAAAAATTCTTTAGGGCCCCTTTTGTTCATTACTTTAGTAATGAAAAAGACTTATTAAGAAGAGGAAACGTAAATAAGATTTATATTCGACCCCCCCCCCCCAATTTTTTTTTTGTGGGGCCCGGGGGTAACTGCCCCGAATGCCCTTGCCTTAGTCCGGCCCTAGCCACATTTGCATTAGGATGATGCATCTAATATGAAGCTATTAAACTTGTCATGATTTAAAACATTTAAATAATTTCACTGCAATGTTGTTGCTTAGTTGAATCCATTATTTCCTCATCTCCAAGCCATATCTCCTCTGGCTTTTGCTGAAACACAGAATAATTCTTCAATAATGTAGGCTATTTCTTTCACCAGCTGACCGATGTTATAGCTATTCGCTAATCGACAAAAAATTTCATCGATTAAGGCTTCCCAAACGCGGGCTCGAACCTCTCGGAATCGTATTTGACAAGAACATGTGATCAAAATCTCCTCAATGCCATGCAGGTCTAAAAACAAATGGAATGACTTTTCGTAAACTGTTAATTTGAAGGGCTCTGTTGAATAACTGATAAAAAAATGAACTAAAATTTTTCTACTCGTTTTAATTAACTAAGAACAATAATTTGAATCATATCAATAAAGTTAAAACTTATAGAAAATAACATTTATAGTGATAGTTGTTGATGACATTAAAATGTCATGACATGAAATCATGACCAATTTTTTATTAACTGCAAACTTTCCTTTCAGCACAAGATTATTTCCACCCCCTTCTACCAACATTACCCATTTATGTGAGAAAATGAAAATTTTCAATGGAGTATTAATTAACTAAAAACAGAAAAATATTAGCTGACTGTGCTTAAACGGAAATCCTTTATATATATATATATATATATATGCTGTGAATTAAAAATGCTTGTGATGTAAGATGGCAATATTTCACAATTTTCAAATTCATGAAGACGAAAGAAGTATTGTCGTTCCTTTGTGTTTCAACGGATTTTTTTTTTTTTTTTGATGTTTGAAAAGAAAATGTATCTTTTGTTTACAACAAAACAATAAATTTGGTAAAAACAAATAGCATTCAGATGTAAGAAAAAAAAGGAAAACTGCTTTTTAAACAGTTAAAAATAATTACAAACGGTGTTACATTTTTAAAAGAAAAAATATCCCAAATTTGATTTAGTTGTGGTAACATGATGAAACATCAGCTTCAAAAAATGAGGCATCCCACTGGAAAAAATATTAATCAAACGCCTGACTTCCCATTAACTTGCATTTTTCTTCTTCTCACATTTCAAAATTTTGAGTCAATTATGAAAAAAGGGAAAACAAAACAAAAAACCCAGACTTGGAAAAAAATCAAAGCAGGGAGAACAAGAAAAACTATAAATTTAAAAATTTATAAACTAAATGTATCAAAGGGAAAATTTCTGGTACATTTAATCTATAATTTTAAATAAACAGCACACAACTTTTTTTTTAACTCTTTCATGTTTACTTTCTCATGTACAATGTATAGAAAAAGTTTTGTGACTATGAAAGGAAATCTATGGGATAATACATATATCTGTGAATATGCAAGAAGGTTTTTGAGAGATCACTCCCACTGGTTTGGTGTTATTTATAGAAAATTTGGACTTGTCCTGTTAATCGTGCCAAAATAAATTTTAAATGAAAATAATAATAATAATAATCTACAAAGTTTAACTGAGACCAAAATTAAATATATATATGTTACCATCAAAGTAAATAATGCAGTTATTTTATAGAATACCAAGTTATCCCATGAAATAACTGATCATGTCCATTAAAGTGTGTAATATGCTATTAATTTGACACTTTAACTAGTTATTCTATGAAATAACTAGGTATTCTATAAATTTACTAATGATAGACAGTTAAAGTGTAAAATAAGCAATTTATCTAAAATGAAATAACAAGATATTCTATAAATAAACTAATGATAGACCATTAAAATGAAAAAGAAGCAATTTATCTTATTTGTGCAGCGTATAAATGGTATTTATGGAAACGTACCATAAAATCCTTTGTTAAAACAAGGATTACTAAAATGACACTTGGAATTACAAAGAATATTATTTCTAAAACAAAAACATTTTTTGTTGACACACTGTTCACAGTACATAAATGCAGTAGGGGTGGAAGGTAAATCTATTTGTCGTGCGAGATATATGATATAGATTATTTTACATTTTAACGGGCTGACGATTGTTATTCTATAACTAGTTAAATGATGAAATACAAGAGAGTTTTACACTTTAATAGACACAATCAGTTATTTCATGGAATAACTAGGTATTCTATAAAATTATAGATTTTATACTTTAATGATAAAACACACACAACACACATAATGCATTAATTTTTTTCTGATTTAGTTGGGGATTTTTTAAAAAAGATTCTAACAATACAAAATTAAGAGGGAAAGAGAGAGAGAGAGGTTGGAAAAAAAATATAAGGAAACTCTCCAGAATTCTTCATTCACAATTTTGTAATGCTAATCAAACAACTTGTTTTGCCTGCTTTATCCATTTTTGCCTTAAAAAATCTGCACCTGAATAATTCAGACAAGATAACAATTGTCATAGCTTTCCACTAATATTATCTTCCAACAAAGTTTTAAATTCTGTCATTTACAGGTTTTTCCTCAATCAAATGAGCGGTGAACAATTTTTTAATTAATTTCTTCTGTTAATTTGGTAGACTATGGTTTTAAAATAACTGTAATTAATTTTATATTATTTTATTAAAATTTGAAACATCAAATTAAATTTGTCTAAAAAGGTGCCCCTTATATTATCTAATTAACCTTTTGACTGAATAAATATTTAAAATTTCAATAGGAAAATTATGAAGGAAAGAAAAAGGTGTATACATAATTTGGATATTTAAATTAATATTTTTTTATTTATAGCATTTTAATCGTATTTTTGTGAAAATTTGTTTGTGGAAAATCTGTCCATGTACCCATGGTAAAGCTGGCAACATCATTCTAAAATGCAGAATTAGATGGTTGAAATTTTTTTAAAAAAATATTCTTTTATGATCTAAAATTCAATGTATTAGTTCGGTCTGACAGACTATATAGTTGCAAACATGAAAACTGGATTTATGAAAAATTATATTTCAAATTCAGAAAATATTTAAATGTGACATGACAGGTTGGTAGCAGATTGTTATCAAAATTACTTTTACTTTCATAACTACTGCTGTTCTTAATTGCTTGGTTTCTGCTAAATAACTTACCTTAGTAACTCAAAAAAAAAAAAAATCATTCTTACAAGAAATATTTAATGAATCAATCATACATCAAATACAAAATGAATGTTAATTCATTAAATATATTTTTATTATAAAATAATTATTTCTTTAAATAAAAGATCAAATTTATTACAGAAATGTTAATAATACTGCCAAAAATAATTTACAGTCAGTAAAAAATATAACTTACTCAACAAATGATACAGTTGTTGCATTCTTTCACATTAATGCAATGTTTTTAATAATGCATGAATGAGCAACCAATCTGCAAAAAATAATAACATATGAATTAACAAAAACCTTGTTCATCCAGAAAAAAAATCGAATGTCATGATTTGTCAAATTGAATATTTCTAAACTAATAAAAAAAGAAATAATACATAATTAAGGAGAAATATACAGAACAGATATTTATACTTTTTTTCTAAACAAATGTTTCAAGTAGTTTTATACTTTACCTTTTTCAAAAATATTTAATATTATATGTATTTTAATATTTTCAGTGCCTTAAATTATTCTTTGCATTTAGAATGTGCTCAACCTAAGGAATAACACGAGCTAGCAAAGTTAAAAGTAAACAAAGAAAATTCATAATAAAATATAAATGTTCAAAATCAAATAATTAAAAGGATTTTTTGTTATTTTCTTAATTGAGAAAGATCTGTAGGATTTTTATATCTTTAATAGCACATAATTTTTTAAAAGACATGATGAATACGATCATTCTTTAATTCTATTTCTCACAATGACTTAGACTTTCATGAATATATTGTGGTTAACATAAAATATAACTCTAATTTGAGGAGCACAATTAATGTGCATATTTTTTTCAAAATAATTCTTGGCAGTGTTTATGTGTGATCCAGATAACTCAATTTTCTTTGAATCAAAATGTTTGACATAAAAACAAAATCCTTTTATTAATATTTTTTTCAATTTACGTTCACTTTTCCAATAGCCAGGCACTAATAGAAAATAATTAGGTTATAATTTATGTATCGTACAAACATTAAAATTTATTTTTCTTTCTCTTTTCAGGAAAATTTTTATTGAATCATAAAAGATTAGATAAGGCATATGTAATTAAACAAATAATTTTGAAACAATTTTTAATCAGCAATTTTTACTGATAAAATTAAACCAAGGAATTATACATTTATTATTGAATATTTTTATTTTTTGAATAAACATTTTATATTTTTGAACATTTTACATTTTGAACATTTTATATTTTGAATAAATTTTTCAAAGCTGTCTCATTAGTCCATACTTTCATCATGAATACTAATAATTATGAATAAACAATTTCTTAACTGTTTAATTATGTGTCAAATTAATAATAATATCGCACAAATTATCAATTGAATTGATGGTATTTCAGTTTATTTTTCTATTGAAAAATAAAGCCTTCAAAACATGACACAAAGTTAAGTGTAATAATAGCACCTTATAAAATCAATATACTTCTTTTTACTTTTATAACTGAAAGCAGCAACATGGAATGATATTAACTATTAACTTAATTTTAAAAATATTTATTTTACAACAAATAAATAAATTTGGAATATTTTTTCAAGATTATTTTATTCTTTTAATACTAGTAAAAAAAGAAGATCCTATCGCATTTGTCTAATTAATACAAAAAATGAACACAAACAGATGTTTTTAATTCCCAAATTCAACAATAATTTGTAATTATTAATGTCTAATTTTATTCGCAAAATTTTTGATCTTAGTAGGCTATTACTATAGTCAGTATGTTTAACTATGATATTTATTAAATAATGGTGGAAGAGTCAAATCTCGTGAAATAAATCACCAACTCAAACCTCAGAACATGCTTTTAAACTAAGAAGAAAACAAGCTTCTGAATGCACAGTTTATGCAAAGTTCTAGTTTCACAGGAAGAAAAAATTATATTTCTGTCAGGGAATCGCCAGTCCTTCAAAGGTAATTAATAAATACGGGGGTACTTACTTTACTGCGGATGATCATTAAGGGTTATCGCCAAATAGTAAACAAGTCGAGCGATAGCTCACCGACGTCAGTTCCCCTATTTCTCCCATCCATGTGAATACTAGAGGTGGATCGTTTCCGAATGAATGGTTTTCAACGAACGGATCATCTAAGTGAACGAAATGAACCGGGTTGCCATTTTCTGGATTTGTCGTTCTTTCGCGAACGACTGTGCAGACCCTGCTATTTCCGTTCATTAACTGTGTGGACCGGGCTATTCCCGCTCGCGAACGACTGTGTGAACCTGTTTATTTCCGTTCATGAACGACTGTGTGGATCTGGCTATTCCCGTTTATGAACGACTGTGTGGAACTTGCCAATTTCATGCATGACCACCTAGAGATAAGAAGACAGATGTTTGTGGTTATATCCGCAAAAGAATGGGAAAGCAGGGGTAGGGGAGAGGAGGCAGATGTTTCAATGTCACTTAGCAAAAGACTTATAGTTGACCTTGGGTGGTTACACGCTGTTTAGCTCTTTTATCACAAAAAATTTTGGACACTCGTTTTGTAAAAAGGAATTGCTTTTTGGGAGGTAGAGATAAAATTTCTTAATTCTTGGAATCAGAAAGTGTGGGATTCTCTCCCCCCCCGTTCTGTGGATGGAGATGGAGGAGGGCATTGCCATTCAGTTATTTTGCAGATTTCAGGAAGTTTTAATTGTAAAAGATTTTTATTGAAAAAATGTTGGAGTCGATTACGACTTTTCTGTTATGATATTAAATTTTACCTTTTGTTTTAATACTGAACAAATCAGAGTTAAATATCAGAGCAGTAAAGCAAGAATAAAGACACAAATGAGTCAGTCACATACCTGTGTTGGAGACAGCATGGAGAATGGTTAATTTATTAAGTGAGCACTCCTATATATAATATACATGAACTCATGGCGCCATCTATTGGCACAGAGTATAATTAAAACTAACATTTTAACACTCCCACTTTAGTTTTAGATTACACACACAATATACAGAGTAAACTAGATACTTGATTAATATACATACAGATTAGCAAACGGATTCTAAACCAAGCTTACAAAACACACACACAAAAAAAAACTTTGATTATAAACATAAAATAACATAACTGACACTTAAATAAACACATCAACTTGCATCAGTTACAGTTTTAAACCCACTGATCGGGCACACAACTCGTGTTTTGCTCGTGGCACAGCTTTTGTCAGAAAGTCTGCTATCATTCTAGCAGTTGGCATTCGTTCAACAGTAACCTGTCCACTCTTTATCACTTCTCGTACAAAGTGATGTTGGATATCAATATGTTTGCTCCGTGTATGGTACATATTATTTTTACTCAGATTTATGGCACCATTGTTATCACAATACACAGATATTCCATTATCGTGCACGATTCCCAAGTCGATCACAATTTTCTTAAGCCACATAGCTTCCTTAGCAGCAGCAGACAGAGCCATGTATTCAGCTTCTGTAGTGCTTGTTGCAACTGTGTGTTGCCTTTTACTAGACCATGACACAGCACCACCACCGATTATGAAGACATACCCGGTTGTAGATCTTCTATCTGCTATGTCTCCTCCGTAATTGGAATCACAGTATCCAATAACTTTATCACCATGGTCTTTAGTATAGCTGAGCGTTGTTTCTGTGGTCCCTCTAAGGTATCTCATGATACGCTTTATAGCAGTCCAGTGTGTTTTGCTAGGACTGTTGCAGAACTGGCACATTAAATTCACCGCAAAACTTATGTCTGGTCGAGTTGCCTGAGCCGCATAAAGAAGACCACCAACTGCTGCTTGAAATGGAATTTTTCTCATATCTTCCTTACTATTTGTAAGTTTATTTAATGAAATATTACTGTCCAAAGGCGTTGTGACAGGATGTGACTCATTCATACAGTACTTGCAAAGCATACTCTCCAAATACTGAGTTTGATTCAGGCTAATAGACCCATTTTTCCTATCACGTTTAATTTTAATTCCCAAGCAATAATTTGCAGTACCTAAATCTTTCATTTCAAATCTCCTTTTAAGTTCATCTTTAACCCAATTTTTAAGCTTTACAGAATTGCTAAAAATTAGTAAATCATCCACATAAATGGTTACAATAACTAGATCATTATTTTGATCTCCTTTAATGAAAGCACAACTATCAAAGGAACTTTCTCTCAATCCCATTTCAACCAAACCCTTTTCCAACGTTTGGTACCAAAGTCTACCACTTTGTTTTAAGCCATCTAATGCTTTGTTTAGTTTTAAAACCTTATCTTTAAGATTTCTACCATAGTATTCATTAAAACCCTCTGGTATTTTCATATAAATTTCCTCATCTAAGGTTCCTTGTACAAAAGCCATAACTGCATCCATTTGATCAATTTCCCAATCATAAATAGCAGCATATGCTAATAAAACTCTTAATGTAACATAACGAACAACTGGTGAGAATGTTTCATTATAATCTATCCCCTCAATCTGTGAGAAGCCCTTAGCTACCAACCGACTTTTATACCTTTCTATCTCACCCTTGGAGTTTTTCTTAATTTTAAACACCCATTTACAGTTTACAATGTTTTTCATTTTAGGTTGGTCTACAATTTCCCATGTTTTATTTTTGATATGACCTAATATAGTTTCAGTTATAGAGTCTCTCCAATGATTCCCATCAGGGCCATTCAATGCCTCATCAATTGTTTTAGGTTCTAGACAACAATAATTTATAGCTGCTGCCAAAGCTTTTGCACAACACATACTATCTAAATTAGGCATTTGTAAATCTGGCATACCACTCATGTCAAAGTCCTGGTAACGATTTGGAATTTTTGTCTCTCTGTATGGACGAGCCAATACAGGCTGAGAATTATGATCTGAATTGTCTATACTTGTGTTATTATCAATAGCATTATTACCTAGAGAAATGGCATTATCTGACAAGTCAGTTTCATCATTATCACTTAATAATCTTTCTGTTTCATTGGAATCATTATTTGTCTCATTGTCTGAAGAACTAATCATACTCCCACTGAATAAAGAGTCATCATAAAATTCGGGTTTACCATCACTTGCTAGATTATACATTTGATTTTCTAAAAAATGTACATCTCGTGCATTTATTATTTTACAAGTTACAGGATCTATCAAACGATAACCTTTCCTATCTTGACAATACCCAATGAACATCATTTCCTTTGCCTTATCATCCCATTTTGTTCGCCTTTCTTTAGGGATATGAACAAATGCACGGCACCCAAAAACTCGTAAGTACTCCAAGTTCGGTTTATCTCCACTCCATTTTTCATAAGGAGTCATACCTGCAACTGCCACTGTAGGGGAAACATTTTTACAATGATTAGCAGTTTGAATAGCCTCAGCCCAATATTTCCGATCAAGATGAGCATCAGCTAACATTGATCTTGCCCGTTCAACAAGAGTTCTATTATTCCTCTCAGCTACCCCCATTTGCTCGGGTGTATATGGAATAGACTTTTGATGCTGAATCCCTTTTGATTCTAGATATTTCATCATTGCATTATTTATGTATTCTGTTCCATTATCTGAACGCAATACCTTGATTGACTTCCCAGTTTGTTTCTCCACATGCAACTGAAATATTCTAAATTTCTCAAACACTTCTGATTTATGTTTTAAAAAATAGACAAAAGTCATTCGTGACAAGTCATCAATGAAGGAAACAAAATATTGAGAACCACCAATTGATACAACATTCATTGGCCCACATACATCTGTATGCACAATACCCAATATATCTTTAGCACGCTTAGCTTTTCCCTTAGAAAATGGTTGCTTATGCATCTTGCCCTTGATACAGGAAGTACAATCAGGTAATTCTCCATTAAATGTAAAACCTTCAACCATATCCGTCAGCTTTTTCAGTCCCCCTTTACTTAAGTGACCTACTCTTTTATGCAATAAATCATTTGAAATATTGTGAGTTATCAAGGCCCATTCACTACTTATATCTAGTGAATATATATTGTCACCAACACCTGTTCCACTAGCAACTAAATGCTTATTTTTATAGACCAAACACCTTTCTCCAGTAAATGTGCTAATCATTCCAAAAGTTTTATTTAAATACTTAACAGACAATAAATTAGCTGTCAACTTAGGAACATGTAAGACATTACTAAAAGTTACATGCACTTTCTCTCCATTTCGAGACAAAAGAAATGTTACATTACCAACACCCTCAACTTCTATTACTGAACTCCCAGTTTTAATTAATTTTACACTAGGCTTAGTATAATCATCAATTAATTCCTTGTGTGGAGTCATGTGATAAGAAGCACAACTATCCATAAACCAAACATTAGGATCTGGATTAGAGTTGGCAACATACACATCTGCCATGTAAGCTTCCTCCCTTTTTGGTTTGGTCTTGAAACTATTTCTTTTCTCAGATTTCTTTTCATTATGTGTAACTTTAGAACAATCTGAGCTTTTGTGCCCATATAAGTGACATTTGAAACATTTACCCTTAAAATATTTCTTATACTTTTCATTAACAAAAGCCTGTTCCCTATTAGCTTCTACTTGGGGCTTTACATCCTCAGCTAATAATCTATTTCTTACATTATCCACAGTAATTTCCTCACCACAATTCTTTAATGCCATAATGAGAGGCTCAAATCTATCTGGTAAGTTTGCTAGAATTATCCCAGCAATTAACTCCTCATCAGGTTTAATACCTGTAGACTTTAGCTGCTGATATGCTGAAACTGCTCTATGCAAATAATCAGACATATCTTTACAATCTGTATAGCGAGTGTTAACCAGTTCCTTTATGATTGATACCTTTCTCGTAATTCCTTTATCCTCATAAGTATCCTCTAACACTTTCCAAGCCGCCTTCCCACTAGATAATTCCCTTAAGTCATTAAAGATTGTCTCACTTACCCCTTCAACAATATAAGACAGTGCTTTTATATCCTTAGCAGTATCTTCCTTAATACCTGCTACATAATCCCACAAGTCCCTTTTAATAAGGTGCATTTTCATTGCAAATTTCCAATCCATGTAATTAGCCCTACCAGTTAACTGCCTATGATTGAATGAACCTTCTCCCCCAGGCATGCTGAATCCTTTTATTAACCCTAACCAAGCAAGACAAAGTTCCTTTGAGAGCAATTTTAATAAATTTTGTATTAAAATTAATTTATTCTCATATAGGAATTTTCTTAATTATTTAATTAAGATGCAAGATTAAAGTTAAAAAAAAAATAATCAATCATAGTTATACACACTTTAAACTTAGGCCTACTACCATGTGGTTTTCCACATGTCTTTTATATAACTCAACACAAAAAAAAAATATTTATCATAATTATTCTGATAAACATTACAATCTTATTCTTAAAGCTCATCTGGGCCCATAACCTGAACAAATCAGAGTTAAATATCAGAGCAGTAAAGCAAGAATAAAGACACAAATGAGTCAGTCACATACCTGTGTTGGAGACAGCATGGAGAATGGTTAATTTATTAAGTGAGCACTCCTATATATAATATACATATCGAACTCATGGCGCCATCTATTGGCACAGAGTATAATTAAAACTAACCTTTTAACAAATACTACTAATAAAAAAACATATTTCATGAATTACTTTATACTACAATACAGTCATAAAATGAATCAAGTCAAATATTTTATTTCTATCTTTTTGTATTTTGCAACCCTTTTATTCGTAACTTTAAGATATTATAAAAAATATATAAAATAAATTTAATTTAAGTGATGAGCGCTGCCATCTTAATAAATTATTTATTTACTTTGATATATATATATATATATATATATATATATATATATATATATATATAAAATCACATTTATTAATGTACAGAAGAAAAGATGAATAAATCCGCTTTTAAGGGAAAATAATGAGAGTTAATAATGTTTGAAATTTTTCCTTTTAAGCAACTTCTTTCAAATAAATCTCCTTAATTCAATGTTGTTTTATCTTAATTCAATGCTGCTTATTATCTTCATTTCTAGAAAAACGAAAAGAAAAAAAATGATTCTGAATAGAGATTAGAGAAGTAGACTGAGAGATAAAAAACTAGCCGAGGTAATTTTTTTTAATGCAAATTGGTAAGGAAAGGAAATTGCAAAAATTTGGACTGTAAATATGAGATAAGATGCATTTCAAATTACTATTTGTTATTTTTTCTAATTTGTACAATAATTTAATAATTTGTTAATAAAACCGTATTTTTCTTGATGAAGTTATTGAGACTTTTTTTAGGTAAATTAATAGCTTATTTATTTTTAATTTTAAAAACTGAAAAGTACTTAATGAATTTTAAAAAGAAAGCCATTGATAAATAAAGTTTAAAGAAGTTTTCAATCGAGGTGAAAGGAATTGGGAAAAGAAAACAATTAGTCATTCCTTTGATACTGGATACAGACAAAAATGGTTCCCAGGTACCGAGAGCCAGAATTTCATTAATTGCTTGCAGTTGAAAGTATTTTTCAGTGATGTATTTTCTGATAAATTAATGAGTACTTCACTTGCTTTTGTCAACATATGAGATGGTAGATTGTCCTGAAATGAGTTACAAATCCAATTCGACGTTTCAAGCTTTTCCATCTCCTCCCAGAAATAGGTATCAAATTTATTTCTTAATAATGATAAACGAGTTGAAATTGCAGAGAGTACGTTCATATATATATATAATCCTGTCGATACTGCTACGTTCAATGATGGCGGGGTAGTCGACTGTACACAAGAAGTATTTTCATCTTTGGTTGCACTTGGCTTTCTACAATAAAGGTTCCAATTGCTTTAAAGCAATCATATTTATTATTCTTAATATAACTCTCCCTCCAAATAAGCTTTTTCATGAAGGTTCGAATTTTATTGTGAACTGAAAAAATGTCGGATCCGTTTGAACCTTGCAGATACAAGTTGAGTTCGTTTAACTTAGAAAAAATATCCACCAAAGAGAAAGGATTCTTCGTCCAGTAGATGTTCACAATATTCTGTTTTTATTTCTAAGTACATAAGCAAGTTTGTTACATCATTGCTTAGTTCCACAAATCATGTCTGTGCTTTCCCCCTGGAAAACCAACGTAAACCTGTATGGAGAAGAAAAGATGTATGAAGACTACCCATTTCTTCACACAACTTTCGAAGCGTGCTTGTAAGTGTTTTGTTTTAATATAATTTACAATTTTTACAGCTGTATTTAGCACAGTTTTTAAATCATCGGGTAAAGCTTTTGAAACCAGTGCTTCTCTGTCACAGGGATTTTCTTCCAGAAGTCCTGTAATCACACTGCTATTTTTCTGCACCGTCAGTGCTTATACCGACACAGTTCTTCCATTCTAAACATTTTCCTTTTATATGGAAGTCAATTGAACTTTATTCGCCCGTTCCATAAATAATTGACTTTCAGAACAAAATGTCTTCATGCATGTCGCATATAACTCACAAAAGTAGTAGTTCAGAGAGGCCTTGAACGTCGGTAGATTCAGTATAGTATTTACTACCAACCACTCTTCACATTTATTCATCTTCTGCCCATTCAGCCATTTTGTCAACTCGCCGTGCAACAATGTTATTGGAAAGTCGTATGCTCTCGATTCCCTTTACTTCTTTTTCACTACATTTGAGGGCTCCCTCGATATTTGCTCTCGACCCATAGTTTGGGAATTTGTGTGTCAGATAGTGAAATAATTTTAAAAGACAGTGTTTAATTTCAACATGTTCATCTTCTTTCTTTTTTTCTCTGTATTAAAATAAAAATATCTCTAGAAAGCAAGTTAATTTAACACTGGCAGGTAGAAACGCGCGCTTGGTAAACGTGATTGTAGAGTAAACTAGTTTTAACATTTCAATATCACAGCACCAATTTTATTTAAATTAACTTTGCAAACTGATAAAAAATTAGCGAAAAATTGCATGACATGAGAATCGATGTCACTACGATGGTAACTTTCTAAGTTGTTACAGATTTTTTTAATGTGGCTATTCATTCAAAAATAGGAAGTTTTGAAACGGTAAAACGTAGAAATGGAAATTTACTCAATGCCGAAAAATTATCATATGCAAATATTTGTCTAATATTACATCAAAGAACAGATAAAAAGTTATAGTTACAATTAAATAATTCATTCAAAATAAATTTGCTTGCGTTATCAAACTGTATACTTCGCAAATCTTGATTTTCAAAATCGAGTCTAAATTCTTTAAATATATATATTTTAATGACATTCATAATAATTAGTAGATTAGGAATCATTTTTTATTGGTTTCTATTTTAAAGGTTTATTGGACCCTTTACAGAGTAATTTCAGTAACAATAATACATTAAAAACTATAAATATAATAGTAGGATTAAAATAATAACTATTCTGCCAAAAAATAAATTAGCAATAGTTCTCTGAGAATAATTTTCGTAACACTTCTCATAAATAATATTTATAAGAATTTGAAGACCCTCATTCAGATGATACGCATTTTATTAAAATGCTGAGATCCTCTGTTTTTGTTTCTATTTCTACTACTAATAAATGATTTTTGTGTCCTTAGACGACAATCTAAAGGCCAGACCGTTTGAGCCAGAGCTATTTAACTTGGCATGTATTTATTTTGGAGGGGGAGAAATGCACTCTTCATGGAGATTTTATAAATAAATTTTGATTAAAATTTTAATTAAGCAAAAATTAGTAAAATTTTAGTATTTATCCGCTATAACTCCTGAAATTTTCACACTATGGTAATTCTTACATTTATCTAAAAAAATATTAAAATTCAAAATATTTTCTGTTTTAAATTAATTAAAAATAGCTTAAGCAGTTTAACGTTGTATTATTGAGCTTGCTGTGCTATACGATAACTATTACTATTTACTGTGCTATACGATAACTGTGTTTATTGTGCGTAAGGCTTGTATTTACGTTGTAAGTGACTGCTGGCTGCTGAATTATGTTTATCTGAAGTTTTACTTTATCAAGTCATCCTGTAAATAGCTGTAAATAAATGTGCTGCCCTCAAGTAAAGTCCATTCAATCCGAACCCGCTACGCTAAAAACGTAACAATATTTCATCCGCTTTCACATTATTTCTAAACAAAACAGGTTGATTTTTTTTCAATATTAGAGTAGTTACCAGTATGAAATATGGTTTTAATAAAATTTTGCTTTGTTACAATTAAGGTTTTAATTTCAGAATCAAATAATGGCAATACCCCTAGCATATTACTGAATGTATAAATTCATGGGTAGAAAATTAGGGAAATGCATAGCAGAATGAATTGAGCTATGTGAGGGTTATAAGCAATATTATGACTTATATAAATAAAACAATGTTTGAAGACTTTCCTGAGGAAGCATAAAATTACATAAGTACAAAAAAAGCGACATTTTAAAAAATAATTATTGATAATGGAGAACCAATGGTCGACAAAGACGAATAGTATTTTATAAAAAAAAGAGAAGAAATTGGCTATTCCAATCTCATGTAGTTTCATCTGTAATTTATATATAATCGGAGGAAATCATTAACTGGGGCGCCATGGGCAGATAATTCGTGTTTATGAATGATAACGCCCGTGCTCGCCATGCAAGGATCATAAAAGAATGCCTTCGATCAGAGGGGAGAATACGTACAGATTGGTCATAATTCTCATTTAACTTGAATCCAGTACAGCATGTGTGGGACATGCTTGGCCAATAAGTTGCAGCCCGTCAAAAACCTACATTTCTACCGGAACTTTGGAGAGCAATGCTTGATGAGTGGTGTAATGTTCTCCATGATCAGATCGATATTTTTGTAGCGATTGAAGGTCGCGGTACGAACCGGCGATGCTAGGGCCTGTAGCCGATTAACATAGCCACTTTACTAAAAGTCAACTTCAGTATCATAGATGTTATCTGGCTTATAAGGCTAACGCTACAGTACTCCCCCACCAGTGAGTCGGCGAAGAAGCGGACGATTTGTTTTCTATTGGCCAAGTGTTATGGCGAGTTTGCTGCTTGATCGACAAATGAGTCTGACGATTTTTTGTTTGGTTACGTCAATTGAGTCTGACGATTTTGGTTGCGGGTAGATGGCGCCATGACGTTGCGCTGTCAAGGTCATCAATGCAGCGATTGAAGGTCGCGGCATGAACCGGCGACGCTTGAACCTGTAGCCGAGTAATATAGTCACTATACCAAAAGTCGACTTCGGTATCGTAGAAGTTATCTGACTTATAAGGCTAACGCTACACTTTGATACTCAGCATGCCTAGGCGTTGTACTAACTGCATTACATCGTCTGGGATACATAGTAGGTATTACACATCATACCGACTTTGTAAAATTGGTTTTTGTACATAAGTGTTTTAAAATTTGCTCCAAGGAGCAAAAAATAGCAATTTTTAATAATAATTTCAAAGACATAGCATCTTTTTTGCACTTTACTTTTTTAAAAATAAATATGCTTTTTAAATAAGTCACATTTGCTTTGCTTATGACCAGGGATACACAACCTATGCCCCGCGAATGTTATTAATAAAATAAGACTGATTTAAAATGAAATGAGAATTTTTCAAATAAACAGCGGGGCAAATGTAATACGAAAACGATTCTACATCAGAAAAAATATTTTATTGTTGTCCATTAAGTTTATTTACTTTTTATTACGCGGCTTTTCAATTTGTCCCTTTCATGGCTACCTACAAGTACGAGTTTCCGTATAGAACAAGCTAGCGGTTGTGATCGCGACAATCATTCTAATAACCAACACATCGTGGTTATGCTGGCAGATGGGTTATTTCGTAATCTCAGAAACAGAACCGGTCAGATATTCTCTTTTGATTTCGCATTTTTAGTTCAGTATCATTTATTTTATAAAGGCATATTAAAATAATTTTATAAAATTAGAGACAAAAGGGTAGGGGATTTTCAAAATTAGAAATTTCAAGATTCATGGGCAGATATATATTGTTTTATCTAGTACAATGATACTGTCACATACTTAATATGTACTTGAAAAATTGCAGTGGCAAAAGAGTATAACGTAATTCGGCATTATGAGACGGAGCATAAGCATTTTGCATCTATGAAAGGATGTGAATGATCGCAAAAAACCCGAAAAAAACTCAAACATTCTTTCAGCAGTCAAGCAAATTTTTTTTTCAAAAACAGGTATCTGAATTGGATTCATATGTGGAAGTGAGTTTAGGTGTCGCTGAAATTATCGCTAAAGACGGTAGACCATTCACAAATGGGGATTTTGTTGAAAAGTGTTTGTTAATTGTATCAGGAAGACTTTGTCCTGAAGCAAAAAGGGAATTTGAAAATATAAGTTTAAATAAAATATCTATTCAAAGAAGAATTCAACAGTTGAATGAAGACATTGAAAATCAAGTAAAATTTACTGCTTCAAACTTTGCATATTTATCTTTAGCTGTTGATGAATCTACAGGTCGAACATCCATGGCCCAATTACTTGTTTATTTCGTGGAAATGTTAAAAAAGTTGTTATATTGTTGTTGTTATTAAAAGATGTTATGTTGAAAAATGTTCCCCATGAAGGGGCAAACAACTGGAAGTGAACTTCTTTCCAGTTTGATACATTTGAGCAATGCAGCTTCCTTAAACATGAACAATTGTGTTAGCATTATGACAGATGGAGCAAAATCAACGACTTATATGAAAATTGGAATAGTTAAGCTGTGGTGTAGAACTGTTGCAGTTTCATTGCATTATTCATCAAAAGAACTTATTTGGTAAAGAATTATGATTTTCAAATCTAATGCATGTATCTGAAGCAATTAACTTTATTCGTAGTCATGCCCTCAAACATAGGGAATTCAAAGAATTTTTAAAGGAATTTGATAATCTGCCATCTGATATTCTTCAATATACAGAAGTTAGCTCAGCCGAAAAGTTGCCCTAAAGTGTTTTATGGAACAATTTGATGAAATTGTTACATTTCTAAGTGACCATGGTAGAAATACCAGACAGCTTAAAGAAGCAAATCTCCATTTCACAGACATAACAGGTCATTTGAGCGACTTAAACACAAAATTGCCAGGGCAAATCAATTTATTTTTCAATTAATAATTGATGTAAGGGTATTTAAACGAAAGCTATGTTTGTTTTAAAATCAACTGAAAACTAAAAATTTTGCACACTCATCCAAATGCTAAAAAATGCATGAAAAATTTCCACACATGAAAATGCAGTACAAGGAACAAATTCAAATCTTGTGTAATGCTTTGACGATCGGTTTTCAGATTTTGAAAAGTGTCAACAAAAATTGATGCATTTTCTTCTCCATTTTCTATTAATGTAAACCTAGTGGATGAGAAAAAGCAGTTAGCCTTAATTGATTTACACAATTCTGATTTTTTAAAAAATCAATTTAAAAAAAACCGATATTAGAATTTTATACTTACCTGAGGAATTTTCGAGCTTCAAGCAAAATGAAGCTGCATGTGCGCCTTTTTTTGGCAGCACTTACATTTGTGAGCAAACTTTCTCACTAATGAAATAAAACAAATCGAAAATAAGAAATAAAATAGTAGATAAGAACCTTTCTTCTATTCCACGTATTGTCCCAACAAATCTTAATCCCAACATAAAATCAATTAACTTCAAATATTCAATCCCAGCCATCTTATTAATTTTTGTTAATTTTGATTGCTGATTTTTTTCTCAATATCCAAATTGTGTTTTCTGTATAATCACAAAAAAATTTCTTTTGTTATTCTATTTCATGTTTGCCACATTTTTAGTAGGAACTTTTTTTTGAAGTAAAGTATTTTAATCATATCTGTAATGTTTATATTTTAATCATTTATTTATTGCTTAATAGATGCATGAGTAAAATAAGTAAAGTAATAATTGTAATTCATGCGTATTACTACAAAAAGAATAGTGTTTTCACGTTTATAACATGTATTAACATCCACATACTACTTTGCCCCTCGACATGAAACTTTTTAATATTTTGGCCCCTCATCTTGAAAAGGCTGTGCATCCCTGCTTATGACTATATCTTTTCCTGAACATGCATTTTCCTTAATTTATGGATATGTGTAATTGTGACCATATCTTAGTCCACAAAATATTTATATGAATTGATTTGTGATTTCAATGCACATCATTATTCTTCAAATTAATTAGAATTCAAAATATTAACAAATTTACTGTATGAGACAGAATAAAAGATTGATCGAATATAATTATTTTCTTTCACTGAGACATATGTGAAAGAGGGGAAGAGTTTCTGCATCAAAGAATGAACAAAAAATTCAGTTTAAAAAACAAACTTGAAATCAATTAAGACTGGAAATAAATAAACAAAATAAGATTTGAAAACTTAATAGACAGCGTGTAAGAGTTTTTTTTTAACCTTATATAAAATACTTTTAGGCAATATTCATGAGGCAAAATGCAAATAAAATTTTCATTATTTTCTCGAAATCTTCATAAAGAACGTTAAATTAAATCTTTCTACAATTATATCATAAACTTTATAAAAAACCACCTGCATGATAAAATATATCATTACATATAAATTTCAATTTTTTAAAAAAATTTAAATTAAGAACAATTTGATGCAAAATGTGAATGCAGATTTAAAGCAAAGCAACAATATTAACTAAATAACTAAAACATTCCTGTACAAAGTCATACTTCAGATTATTAGATTTTATATTCCTACCAATAAATACCCAATTCGAAACTTTAAGAAGATACAAAATGACACAAAAGAAAACTTATAAGCACACAAAAAAGTAAAAAGGAAGTATTTTATTTTACAATACATCTAAATAAAACTAAAGAAAAGGATTGGAAACATTTTGATAAAGGTGTATAAAACATATTCACATTAATAAAGTAATTTTAGGTTAGCACAAAGTGAAGGTATTTATTTCCCACTCTCTATTGATATTGATAAAGAAAACATGCATATATGCAAGCTTTCAAATCATGATAATAAAAGGGTTTGCGATGATTTATCATATCATCTTCATATTTTCCAAGATGCTTCTAATTTGAAGATGCATTTAAATTGTTTACAGCCATTTGTAATTTATAACGAACCAAATAATAAGTTGTTTCGTTTTCATCCAAAGCACGGCCAATTTTGAATATTCATTTAAATAAAAGAATTATTCTGTATAATAGCAATGAATATACATCATGTACCTTGTATAAATAAGTCTTTTTGATCCTTGTTTTATGAAACATTAATTTATATCAAAATCCTTATTATAAGTCTTTCCCTTTAGGATGAGGTTAACAAGTGGTTTATTGAAAATGATTCATTTTCTATTATAAATGGTGGCAACTGTTGCTGTAATGAAATGGAATGAAAATATCCCATATTACAGAAATTTCTTGCATAAAGTTTCTCTCTCATATGAATTTGTAAATGCCTTTTTAAATTTCTCTTATCAGAAAAGGGCTTTTTACAAAATTCGCATGGATACGGTTTCTCTCCAGTATGTGTACGTAAATGCCTTTTGCAACTCTCCTTATCCGAAAAGGGTTTGCTACAAATTTCACATACATACGGTTTCTCTCCAGTATGCTTACGTACATGTACTATAAAATTACCATTTTGGGAAAAGGCTTTTTTGCAAATCTCGCATGTAAAAGGTTTTTCTTGTTTATGCGTAAGTAAATGTACTTTTAAACTCTTCTTCGACGAAAAGGGCTTGTTACAAAGTTCACATGAATATGGTTTGTCTTTAGTATGCGTTCGTAAATGTAATTTTAATTGCCTGTTCAGGAAAAAGGCTTTATTGCAAAACTCGCATGTAAACAGTTTCTCACCAGTATGCATCACTAAATGCTTTTTGAAAGTTTCCTTATACGAAAAGGATTTATCACAAAATTCACATGAATATGGTGTCTCTCCCGTATGGATACGTAAATGTTTTTTTAAATCTCCTCCACATGAAAACCGTTTGTTACAATATTCACATGCATATGGTTTCTCACCAGTATGCATACGCAAATGTACTTGTAAATTAATGTTCTGGGAAAAAGCTTTATTACAAAACTCACATGTAAAAAGTTTCTCGCCAGTATGCGTACGTAAATGTACTTTTAAACTCCCTTTCAACAAAAAGCGCCTGTTACAAAATTCACATGAAAACGGTTTCTCTCCTGTATGTGTTCGTAAATGTAGCTTTAGTTGCCTGTTCAGGAAAAAGGCTTTTTTGCAATGATCGCAAGTAAACCGTTTCTCTTGTGTATGCATGACTAAATCTGTGTTGATAGTCTCCATATCTGAAAAAAAAAAAAGTTACAAAAATTCACATGCATACAGTTTCTTACTCACCAGTCAACCTTCTTGATTTTCTGAAGCTCAGAAAATATTACAAAATTTGCAAGTATATGGCGGTATCCATTAAGTGCTCAGTGAGAAAAACGCATCTGTAAAACACTTCTTTCGACACTTCACAACTGTCTCTATAATTCCAGTTTGAGAGTAAAATTGTCACACTGAATACAATCTAAATGCCTTTCTCCGTATTCAACCAAAATAAAGTTTATTTATTTGGTGCGTCAAAAGAGAAAAATCTTCTACGTAATTTTTGGTAGAATGTTTTACAGTACAGATCAAAAGAATAAAATTCATTTTTGTATGCAAGTAATAATATGCACCTGTATGCACTAATAAGTAATAAATATTATAGCACTATTAAAATATTCTAAACAGATATATTATTTTATAATTCACGATTCCATTGAAATATATTATATATTGTTGGGATTGTGGGTCTTTGAAAAGTCAGTTTTTCTTGTTGTTACCACTTTTATTCCAAAAGAAGTGATTTATCAGCTTTTGTCATTCGCATATACAGGTTTGTGCCAGCACAATCATGAAACCTAAGGGGAATAAATGCAGCATATTTATATTTACTCAAAACAACAAAAATTAATCAAATATTTGGTATTTATTTATTTTATTAATTAACTAGTCATTTTTTTAATTATAAAAGAAATCCATAAATGCACATGGTTTCCTGGTTTAAATCAGGAATATCAACCAAAATTTGGAGAAACCAATTACATTGAAACCTCGATTAACAAGCATAATTCCTTCTCGAATCTTATTTCTAATGCAACACATCATTAAATGAAACAATTTTTTTCATAAGATCTTATACCAAACAGGGCTCTCCATTTGGGAAAAAAAATCAATACTAACATAATTTATTATTTATGATTCATATTTTTTTTACAAGAAAATTATTTAAAAACATTTTTTTTTACTTACAATGCTTTGTTCTGTAAGTAATTTTTAGTTTAAATAATTATTAAAACTGAGATATCACATTATCATTCATTGAACCTGTAGTGCACTCAGCTATGGATGTGTGGCGCTAGCTTCATAAGAAACAACATCTACGATAGACAAGTATACTTTTGTATTGTGATTATGTTACTCAGCTACAAACAGTAGCTTTGTGGGCTCGTATTTAGACCATCGATTGCTGGACAGAAATTAGAATGATGCTTCTAATATGAAGTTATTAAACTCATTCTGATTTCAACATTTCTATAATTTTCCAGGAAGGTTGTAGCTCTGTTGAATCTATTATTTCCTCATCTCCAAGCCAAATTTCCTTTGGTTTTTGACTGCAACACAGGAGTCTTTTGGCTTTGGCTGAAACACACATCAATAATTTTGGCTATTTCTTACACCAGCTGGTCAATGTTATAACTATTCGCCTCTAAATTCATCATCTTAACATACAAAATTTCATTGGTTAAGATTTACTGAACACATTATGGACCCTCTCAGAGTCACATTTGACAAGAATATCTGATAAAAACCAACTCCATGCCACTCCGATCAAAAAACACATGGGAAGTATTCTTAAACTACTAATTTAAATGATTCTGCTGAATAACTGATAAAAAATTGAACTGACATTTTACTATCCATTTTAATTAACTAGGAACGAATTAAAACTTATAGAAAATAGCATTTATAATGATAGGTATTGGTTATGACATAAAATCATGACCAATATTTCAATCACTGCAAACTTTCCTTTCAGCATAAGTTGATATCCACCCCCACCGCTTTCCCTACATTGCCCATTTAAGTAAGAAAATGAAATTTTTCAATGAAGTTTTAATAAACTAAAAATAGAAAAAAGTTAGCTGATTTCGCTTATACAAAAATTCTTAATATACATATATACTGCAAATTGGAAGTGATTGTGTTATAAGATGGCAATATTTCACAATTTTCAAATTCATCAATATGAAAGAAGTATTGTTGTTATTCTGTGCCTCAATATATTTTTTTTTTCAACATTTGAAAGGAAAATGTGTTACAGGAAATCTTTTGTTTACAGCATAATAAATTTACGAAAAAGGAGTATCATTCAGCCGTAAAAAATATTTGCCTTTTTAAGCAGTTAAAAATAACTACAAATGGTATTATATTTTTAAAAGAAGAAAAATCTCAAATTTGATTTAACTGTGTAAATAGAAAGGAAGACTAGCCTAAGAAAATAAGGTGTCCTACTCGAAATAATATTAATCAACAGCCTGACTTTCTATTAATTTTCACCTGAAAATTTTTCTTTTTTTCCCCCACATTTTAAAAATTTTGGTTATATGAAGGGGAAAAAGGCAGGGGAACCAGAGGGAGTTTTTGCAAGAGCTACAAAAACTATAAATTTAAAAATTAAATTTATCAAAGAGAAAATTTCTGGTACATTTAATCTATAATTAAAAAAAAAACAGCACACAATTTCTTTTTTTTTTTTTCATTCTTTCATTTTTACTTTCTCATGTACAAAGTATAGAGAAAATATTGTAATAGTCAAAAAAATTGAAACTCAAAATTTTTATGAATCTCTGAATTTTAGACTTTCCTGTGTTCAATAAATGCTTTTTTGGAAAATGTTCATTTCTCTGTGACAGATATAGCTAAAAAAGGCTCTGGACAAGAAAGATGGGATTAGGTAGATGGTCTTTACATCAAATTTGTAGAATTCTTTCAAATCTTGAGCTAAATCTTTTAGAGGAAATTTGTCTGTCAACTTAATCAAGTATATGATAAAACTTTAACTATAGCATAGAGAGAGGAAAAAGATTGATAAAATTTGGTTCATAGATTTAACATCAATTATGCAAACATATATCAGACTTTGGGAAGAATTCAATTACTGGTTGACCATCTGTAATTATAGACATGAAATTATAGATCATGAAAACACGATAATTTCAAAATACAATGGCTTATATAATAACATACCGAATTTGGAATGTAATTCTCTAACCGTAACAATAACAGTCCAAGGTCAAATTTTTAGTTTTCATCATTTGGGAAAACAGTGCTTAAAGAAAAAATTGAATTTTTTGAAACTAATAAGCAAGCATTGATTGCTAAGCCCCTCATCAAGGATGACATGGTATATTCAGTAAATTTGACGAATTCACAGAAAAGGATAATATTTTGTAATAATGTAAGGAATTCTCTGGGATAATACATTTATTTGAGAGTATGCAAGAAAGTTCTAGTTGATCAATCTCACTGGTTTAGTGTTATTTATAGAAAATTTGGACTTTTTCTGTTAATGATCTGAAAATAAGTTCTCAATGAAAATAATAATAATAATCTAAAAGGTTTAATTGAGACTCAAGATCAGTAACAAAAAAAAAATTATATGCATTAAATGTTTTCAGATCTAGTTGGGAATTTTTTTTTAAAAAAATTCTATAATAGAAATAAAAGGGAAAAAGAGAAAGACAGGAGGGGGGGGGGGCAGCTCTCTAGAATTATTTTCTGTAATGCTAACCAAACTCCATGATCAGCTTGCTTTATCAATTTTTGCTTTAAAAGATCTGAGCCCAAATCATTCAGGCAAGATTACTATTGTCATTGCATTCCACTAACATTATTTTATAATAATGTTTTCAATTTTGGATGTACAGGTTTTGTCTTAATCAAATGAGCGGTGAACATTTTAAAATTAATTTCTGCTGATTTTAGTACATTATAGTTTTACAATAACTGTAATTAATTTTATATTATTTTATTAAAGTTTGAGATATGAAATTAAATTTGTCTGGAAGACTGCAACTTATATTATTTCATTACCTTTTTATCTGAATAAATATTTAAAATTTCAATAAGAAAATTATAAAGGAAAGAAAAATTTGCATATATAATTCGGATATTTAAATTAAGATATTTTTATTAAAAGCATATAATTATTCTATTTTATAGAAAGTATTGAAATTGTCAAATTTAATATCAAAATTTAGTCAGCTTTCAGACTTCTCCAAAACCAAAAATAACTTTTTGAATGAGATAACTCTACTTGAATTAGTAATCTCAAAAATACTGTGTGCCAGATAGATGAAATTCGATATGGGGCTTTAGAACATATTAATTAGTGTCTTTTAAGGTAAAAGCTAAAATAAGATTTCAAACGTATTTTAGTGAAAATTTGTCAATGGAAAATCTGTTCATTAGCCCATGGTAATTATGATAAGATTATTTTAAAATACAAAATGAGAAGGTCAAATTTTTTAAAAAAAATTATTATTATAATACTCTTTTTTTTTTATCAATTCAGTCTGGCAGACTATATATTTAGAAACGTAAAAATTGGATATATAAAAAATTATATTTAAAATACTGTAAATATTTAAATGTGACATGAAAGGTTGGTAGCAGAATGTTGTCAAAATTACTTTTACTTTCATAACTATTGCAGTTTTTAATCGCTTGCTTTCTGCTAAATAACTTACTGTAGTAACTAAAAAACAAATCATTCTTGCAAGAAATATACAATGAATCCATCATAAATAAAAAATAAAATAAATGTTAAATCATTAAATATATTTTTATTATGAATTAAATGTTCCTTTAAAAAAGATTTAATTTATAAAAGAAATGTTAATAATACAGCCAAAAATAATTTACAGTTGATAAAGAATATAACTTACTTAACAAATGACATAGTAGTTGCAATCTTTCACATAAAAGCCTTCTTATTAATACATCAATGAGCAAATAATCTGGAATAAATAATATAACATATGAATTAACAAAACTTCATCCAGAGAAAATTGAATAATGACATGATTTGTCAAATTGAACATAATTAAAGAGAAATATACAGAACAGATATTTATACTATTTTCTCTTTTTCTAAACAGATTTTTTAAGTGGTTTTATACCATCTTTGTCTTTTTGTAAAATATTTAAGATTATATGTATTTTAATATTTTCAGTGTCTAAAATTATATCTTTAATAACACCTAATTTTTTTAAAAGACATGATGAATGCTATAATTCTTTAATTCTATTTCTCACAATGGCTCAGAATTTCATGAATATATTGTTGTTAACATAAAATATTACTCTAATTTGAGAAGTACAATTAATTTGCATATTTTATCAAAATAATTCTTGGCTGAGTGTTATGTGTGATTCAGATAATTCAATTTTCTTTGAATCAAAATGATTGACATAAAAACAAAATCATTTCATTAATATATTTTTTTCAGTTTATGTTCACTTTTCCAATAGCCAAAGTTAATAGAAAATAATTATTTTATAATTTATGTATAGAAGATACATTAATATTTATTTTTCTTTCTTTTTTCATGAAATTTTTTATTGAATTTTAAAAGATTAGATAAGGCAGATGTAATTACACAAATAATTTTGAAACAATTTTTAATCAACAATTTTTACTGATAAAATTAAACTAATGAATTATACTGTTTTAAATTTATAAACGTCTAAACATTTTAGATTTTGAATAAATTTTTCAAAATTGTCTCATTAGTCCATACTTTCAAAGATCAATACAAATAATTATGAATAAACAATTTCTTGACTGTTTGATTATATATCAAATTAATAATAATATAAGAGTTATAATAGCACCTTATAAAATCAAAATATTTCTTTTTTATGATTATGACACAAAGCAGCAACATAGAATGATATTAACTATTAACTTAATTTTAAAAATATTTATTTTACAACAAATAAATAAATTTGGAAAAAAATTTCAAGATTATTTTATTCTTTTAATACTAGTAAAAAAGATTCTATCGCATTTGTCTAATTTACACAAGAAATGAACACAAACAGATGTTTCTAATTCCCAAATTCAACAATAATTTGTAAATATTAATGTCTAATATTATTCGCAAAATTTTTGATCTTAATAGGCTATTACTATAGTCAGTATGTTTAACTATGATATTTATTAAATAATGGTGGAAGAGTCAAAATTCATGAAAATTTGTGGAAGTGTCAAAATTTGTAAATGTAAATATTGTTTGACATTAAGTTTGTAATTAGTTGGCATTGTAACATGGTGTTTTGACAAGAAATTTTACTTCCGTTTTGGAATTATTTTATTTTTGCACAACACAAGACAGAGTTTCATGACGTTATTTACGTAATGAGAATAGAAACTCAATAGATTATATACAGATGTAGTATGAAATTTGATCAAATGATCCATACATTAAAGAGATGAAATAAAACATAGAAAATCTTTTCTTACTTGAAAAAAATAAAGATATTCGGATTTATAACATCAATGTCTGTTATCCACGGTTTCCAGATCTAGAGAGCAAAAATGTTTTATCAACGAGCACAGGAGATCACACACAAACTGTTTGAAGTATCAGTCAGTAGTCAGTTAATAGCAGTTCCGCTGATGCGATTTAGCACATATTCGATAATTTCAATAAAAAGAAGAGGTACAATAACTAGAGCGTTCCCTCTACACAGAGTGATGAAAATGCATCAAGTCACAAAAAAAGTCACAACAGGATTAATAAAAAAATTCAGATGTTGAATTGCTTCAAAGCTTAAAGAGAAACTTGCAGATTGGTCTTGTTATCATGTCGGAACATAATGTTTTTGTGATGAGATTATTGGCATCAACAAAAATGCGTGGGCAATGAATTGAAATTTTATTATCTGCACGAGCATTAAAAAAAATCAGCTTTTAAGAACGTGCAGTCATTGCATTAACAAATGCTATATATATATATAAACGCAATAGAAATGCGTGGCAATGAATTGAAATTTTATTATCTGCACGAGCAACTCAAAAAAAATTCCTTTTAATAACGAGCGGCCATTGCATTTATAAAAGCTCAAATTTTTCAAAAAATTATTACAGCAAATAAAATTTAAAAAATCTCATTTTGAGCACGTGAATATGAAATAAATAGGAAATACGATATTTTTTTATGCAATAAATGCGAGGAAGTTTTTTTGATCGTTTGCAATACTCAAGTTACTAATTCAATGAAAAAATTACAATGAGTAAAAATATAATTTAACTTGCACGAGCACGTCATGCTTCTATGAGGGTTTAAAGGGATGAGGTTTTGGCGTCAACAAAAATGCATGGGCAAGGAATGGGGTCAATTCATGGGTCACGTTTCCAGTGCTAAACAAAACTATTCTGTTCAATTTTCAGCCGTTCTGCGGGACTCGAGATGTCTGCCGATAACGTTAATAAAAGCATTGAAGTTGAATGTTATGCTAGCCGAATAATTATTAAAACCTTCATATATATTTTTTAAATTTAATAATTTGAATTATTTTCACCAAACTTTTATAGTAATGTAATTTTATTTCTTATATTAAAATTTCAATTAGTCTTTTCAATGCAATTATTGTTTTTGCCTAACTAATTAATACCTTTTTACCTTACCTTTCCCATGTTCTTTTTTTGTTTGTTTGTTTTTTGTCCAAAAAATACATTTTGATAAATAGCTATTGCAGTGTTTTTGAAAAATTACATATTTTCTTTTTTATTTATTTAAATGTCATTAAATATTAAATAACAGAGATAAAAATCATATTCTTCTCTACATGTTCAATTTTATGAATATAGTTTTTAAAAATAATTATTACTCTTAGATAAGATTTTGAAGCTGACCAATAAAATTATTACATTTTTTCTTAAGTAATGATCTTTATTAATACTGAGACTTTGATATTTTCAGTTTGCTCAGAAGAAAAAACATGCAATTCAATTTTTTAATAAATTTTGTTTACAATTTCACATTATGAAATATAAAAGGTATAGATACAATTTTTTAAAATTTATGCAACTGATGAATCAGTTACTTCATTTCAATTCATAGAAATCATTAAAGAACAAACTATATATATATATATATATATATATATATATATATATACCTTCATAATTTTTGTTTGCACATAACAAAAAAGTATAGATAAGCTACATATGAAAATTATTTGAAAAAATATGATTTAATGGATGGTTCAATGTTCTTACCTATTAAAACAAAAAACACAAAAACTATCTGTCAATATTTCTTTTTCTAGACACAAAGAATATAAACATAGTATGACAAGAATGTCAAAGTAAATGATAAAATCAATTTTATTCAACAAAAACATCCTAGACAATAAAAAAAATATTTTTTTATCAACAATAAAAACCTAATATTGAGCAATATATTTTTAAAGCAGAATATTTCTGAAATGTATTTTAAAATTTTAAAGTTACATTGATAAAAATTACACTGAAAGAATATAAAATAAAACATACTATACAGTAAATTTAATAAAAGAGAATAAAAATCTAATAAAAGAGAATAAGGTCATGATATATTCAAATATAAAAGTTAACTAGGAAAAAACGGAAGTCATAAAGAATATATAGTAAATATTGCAACAGAAGTTGATTTTCAATGAAAAGTCCTTCAGTATTTTGAAATGAAAAATGAATTCAGTATTTTAAATGAATTCTTCAAAGTAAACGGCTCATATCACCAACTTCAAAAACAATAACCTTCTATTCCAAAGCTAACAACTGATGTCAAGATTCTTGAACCAAAACTAAAAAAGGCATTTTATCATGGCAATAACTTGTGTTTTGCATTAAAGCAACCAGTAACAAATCATTATTTCATCTTTTAACATTAATAAGAGGAAAGAAAATGACTCAAAATTATAACTATAAATGCAAGCAAAAAATCTGGAGGAGGGCGTTAATGGCAGACTCATCAAGGAAAGCTTTATGGATGAAGAGTTAAATGCCATTGGCAGAAGTTCATGACATGTGACTTTTCTGTCACATGAATTGACCCTATTTGGAATAAAGTACAGTATTCTTACACTTTTGTCATTTATCATAAAAATTAGATCTTTAGCTTAAGTCTAAAGGATTTGCAAATATGCAGTTTGTTTATATGAGCTATTGTTCATTGTAATGTCAGAGAACCTGACATTAATTTGTGTATGAAGATGAAACAGAAAACAACATGGGAACATTTTCTGAGACAAAAGTTGTTAGTTGAATAATGGCATTATGAATATGAGTACGCCTCCATTGTCAACTGGCAACCAGCATAGTAATGACTGCCTTTATTGAGATGCCATTGAAACAAATATTAAAATGTTGATATTTTTTTTTAATGTCAAGAAAAGGAAGAAAAATAATGTCCTTTTCCCAAATGCCTATTATCTATACCATGCTATTTCAATACTGCAAACAATTTTATCAAATCCACTCCACCGTTACAAAGTATGTAAATGCATAGAAAAAGAGAATGTGAAAATTATCCAAATTGTAAAAGAAAAAATTTAAAAAATATAGTTTAAAGACTAATGCTTTAAAAAAGATAATACTTTAAGTGTTTCTTCATAATTGCTTAATTAATATGCCTTCATAGTTGTCATTATAAAATAAACACTTATTTTATATCTAATATTGATTTTTTTGACAAATTTTTGCATTTGTATAGTTATATTAAAAGCAATTTGTAGAAATTCATTATTACAATTAAGTGTCATTAGTCGGCAAGAAAACAACAAAGGTTTTAACTGCCTTTTAATTGTAAACTATATACCATTTATTAGCTGCCAACTCAAACTGTCTTTTAAAGTAAAAATGCTTTTGTAAAAGCATCATACCCAATATTTGTAAAAGGAATGAGAATAAAAAATGATTATTTAAAATAAAATCAGACATTTATGGATTATTTAAGTATTAAATGGCTGTTTTTATTCAAATCCTTAGTCTTTTATAAATAATGTCTAAAATTTACATTTTAAATGTCAATTATGTGCAATTATTAACCTAAACCAATGGACAGATATCTGGAAAGTATTTTGGAATAACTTAATAAAAACCTCATATGAAAACAAAGACATACTTGAAATAAAGTAAAATAAATATAAAAGGATGCACAAATAGTACAAAAACAGACAAATTATCAAATCCTCTTTCTTAAATAAAACCATTTCTGAATATGCAAAAAACTTAAACTTTTTACAATGAAATATTTTTTCAAATATTTTTATGAATTATTTTTATTCCTAATTAGATATACAAAGGAAAATCAAAATGGGGGAAATCAATCATCATAAATACAGATTAATAGGACATAAAATTAAGTGATCTAAACTTGAAATAACAGAAAAAAAAGCAACTATTCAGTTCAAATTCTACAAATAATTACTTGATTTTTCTCAATAGAAATTCAAATCCGTTATGTGATTGTCTTATGCAATAAGATCCCTCAATATCAAAATTTTTTTCAAACAATTTTAAGCTCAGGCAACCAGCCCAAAACAAACAAATAAAATAAAATCTAAATCCACAGAGTAAACTAGGGTTACGATATTTAAAATTTTACACTGGATGACAAAATTCAATTTTATCAAAATAAATTTTTAAAACCATCCTCAATTGCAGCAACAACATCCACATGAATTGGTATCTAGGATTAAATTTGATTTAAGACACTATCTAACTACAAAATGTTTTATGAACGGTAAATGCACAATTACACAAGACACCATATTTAAATAAATAGAAGGAAATACTAGAAAAACTATCTGCTTGGTATAAGTTGTTTAATTCATTTTATCATTAAAAGAAATACCTTCTTAGCACACTCATTTCAAATGATATAGACATCAGAAGCACAATTTTTCATACTAAAATAGCTATCTAATTTTTGATTCATGATATTGGGAATTTAGAAACTGCCCAAGCAATGATTTAAAGGACACTGCTTGCCAATGGATTCTGAGACCAACATTTTTTGACAATCCCATCTCATTAAGGGGTGAGACAAAGAATGACGAGCTCATTTCAGGTATTCTCTTTGATCTTGGATTTCTTCCATTAGATATTTTTTTGTTCAATTTTTTTCATGTGTATGTGAGCGTTGTGTTATTTCTGACCACATTTCATTTTAATTCAAAATTTTGTACTGATATGGTTAGTTTAAGAAGTCATAAAAGCTTTCCGGAGTGGTACAAAGAAAATTTGGTACATTTTCGTTAGCCATGCAGAATCAAAAAAGTTTTCACAGAAATTTGGTGATTTTCACTTAAAAATCACTGTAAGAAATTTGACAGAATATTTTTTGTGAAATTTTATGTGATATAATAAAACAACTTTAAAATAACATATAAAAAAGAAGAATTTTAAAATAAAAGAGATCATTATAATTTTGTTAAAAAAAGTAACAACAAAATTTTAATGATTTAATTTTATTCTTTTACATTAAATAAAAATTGTTCTGAACAATTTTATTGTGCATTTGTACCTTTTCCCCTCTGCATTACTAATTATCTGTAATGCTTACATCTCATAACACCACGAGTCTTCATTGTCAAATGTAAACATCTTCTTCTTTCACCCTTATTTTGAGAGATTAAACCCACTCTAACACACACACAAAAGATTTTACAACAAATTTCTAAACAGTATCTTCATGGAGTTTACATGATACTTGCAGTCATATTTTTATGAACTTTACTATGTTTTTTAAGTACTTGTTTCAGGCGAAACTGCTTCCCACAGACATCACATCCAAAGGGTTTTTCACCAGTATGAATCATATAATGCTCTTTAAGTGTCTTTTTTGCTGTAAACTTTTCACCACAAAACTCACATTTATGTATTTTGGTGTCTCCAAAATGAGACTTATAATGTTTGTACAATCCAGAGAAAGACTGAAATTCTTTGTTGCATTCTGAACACTTGCGAATTACAACTGGTGAGACTCGGTGACCTAGATGAATATTTTTATGTTTTGTTAATGTACTTTTCTGGCTAAAAGTCTTTTTACAAATATCACATTCAAATGGTCTTTCTCCAGTATGAACAATATAATGTTGTTTCAGATTTGCTTTTTCAGAAAACTTTTTTCCGCACCAATCACATTCATGTATTTTGGTATCAACAAAGTGTGACTTATAATGTTTACCATATCCAGAAACACTTTTAAATTCTTTTCCACACTCAGGACATTTCTGCACAGGGCAAATTCTGCAATGTGTCAATAATGCACTCTTTTTATCAAACCGCTTTTTACAGAAGTCACATTCAAATGGTTTTTCTCCTATATGGTTCATATAATGCTGTTTAAGATCAGAAGATGAGTTAAACTTTTCAGCACAACAATCACATTCGAATACTTTGATTTCAACAAAGTGTGATTTCTTGCGGTGCCTAGAGAGCCCTGAAGAATATTTGAATTCCTTCCCACAATCAAAACACTTCCACATTTTAAATTCTTCTATATTATAACAATGAAGGTTGAAATAATCCTTATACTAATTTTTATTTTTATTTGTGCACTATAATCTTGATTTGCAATACTTTACAATTACTTTAAACAATATTCCCTCTTTAGTAGGATGTTATTTTTTAATTTATAAACACAATAGGTTGTCAAAACTGATTTCTTCTGAATTTTCAAAATACTCTTTTCAATTTTCCTTTTAGACAAAGAATGTGAAATATTTTTTGAAAGAACTTAACTCAGTTTTAAACAGAGTAAAAAGGATCTTAAATGTGATGAATATTATAAGCAAGTATGTTTTATTCTGTAAAAAATCACAAACTGTGCATTTTGTTGAATATAAAAAATTTTTACTCAAAATAATTTTAGAATTTTTTGATTTTTTGGGAATTTTGCAAAATATTGTTTATTATGAAAAACATTCTTAAAAAAAAGAAAGAAAGAATAAATTTGTCAATTTATTCATCACGACTTAAAAAAAATTTTTTTTTCATCAGCAAATAATACATTTGTTTCCCCCCTCCCTCTTTCAAAATTATTTTTAAAAATTTTGTTATATTTGTTATTTCTATCGAAATAAATTTTTTCAAGGAACTTGCATCCTACACAGAGATTTCATTTGAATATCTTATGTGAAGCAATCATAAGCATAGTTATCGGTTGATTATTTCAGAATAATGTTTTCGCCTGCTATTTAAAAAATACTATTATTAACATTTACGTCCCCTTTAAATCATAATTGAATCCATTTCCCCTACCTTTATGTGGTTTACAAAACGGCGGCTTTCTTTCTATTTTTATTATTGTGAACAGTATTTCAGGGTTATCTTTTAAATAAGACAGAATTTTAGATTTCTCGTTTAAAAAGGAAAGAAATAATAATAAATTACAGTTTTATTTTAAATTTTAATATGAATAATATTTTAAAATTATCTTCATGTTTTATAAAAACAAAGAAATATTTTATTTTTCCAAAATAGCTCAAATTAAACATATTTTTCTCATTTTTTAAAATCAATTTTGAAAAAAAGTTTCCATTAAAAATTTTTTTGTTGTAAATGAATCACTATTGAATATGCTAGTTGAAAGATGAATATTATATTAAATTGATAATAAATTTGAAACCATTAGTGGTAAAACCATTTCTGTTTCTAGTTTGAATCAACAAATCAACCTCTGTTATGGCAAACTGAAGTTTTCCAAGCCAATGAGACTTTTGTGAGCTATCTTGTGATATTTATGTTTTGACTTTTGTTAACCCGACACAAGCTAAGAATTAATTCAGGAGCATAAGCCGGATAATAAACCTCCTTCCTTCTTTCTTGTTAACTGCTGACTGAAACTTCAATTTATCTGTTTGTGCGCGCGTTTGTGTTTATTGATTTGATGTTTTTACTCTCTTCATTTGGAAAGGAAACTAACTGGATCTTCAAGTCTTTGGATACTGGGGGACAAAGGCCATAGTAGCTATAATTCTCATGAACTGAAACTATATCGATCAATCAATCATTTGGAAAACGGGAATAAAAGTCTTTGTTGCTATAAATCCCAATGTCCTAATTCTTTCAAGATTCAAGCCAATAAAAACATTCTTTAAAAAATTACTTTTTTTTTCTTACGTCAAGCGCTTGCAACTAATCGCTACAATAATTTCAAGAAAAACTGCACGTTTTAAAGGCTTGCTTAGAAAATCCAATTTTTCATACTGAGGCATGGCTAATCATGATTGTCATTGTAATCATGGATCCTCCAGGTATGGTGTTAGTCAATCATTAGAAGAACTGTCGTTTGAAAAGGGTATATGGGGTGCAGGTAATAAACATTATATTATATTTCTTTCTATTAAAATTTGTATATGAAATAGCTATTTTTTTTAAGTTAAAGATCAAATATTTTATAGCCCTAGATGGAAATTTGGAAAGATTGAAATCTATTTTGAGTAAAGGTGAAGATCCTTCAGTTCCTGATTCATCAGGATATACAGCATTAGTAAGTAGCTATATATTTTTATGTTGAATTCATAATATGAAAGTACTTACACAATTTTTTTTATCACTTATCAACTATCTCATTGTAAGGATAAAGGTTGAATAGTTATTTTTCAGTAATAAATTATAATTTTGTTTTATCCCATTGGTGCCAGTTTGTTGTTTGGTTTTAGAAAATATCCTAGAATCTAAGGAAATTCTGATGATTATTTGAAATCATGTGTGAAATTTTCTCTAAAAGTCTAACTTCAGTAGAAAGGAATTGAGACCTAAAATCACCAGCGAATTTTTTATAAATGATAATATCAATAAGTCTGTAAAAAAAGTTTCAAATATATGTCCTCCACTCTCCATCCAAAGGGTTTAGCCTTTTGGTGGATTGTTTAAATTAAAGGTAGAAACAAGTGTTGTTTAGTGATCTTTGGCTTGAAAAGTATTCATAAGCATTCCCATGCAATTTTCTTAAAGATAAATAAATGAAATATTATTTAACATATTCCTCTGTCTTTTCTTTGATCTCTTAAACTAATCTATGAAGTTATGTATATATATATATATAATTTGGGATAGTTTTTAGAAGAACTTTTCAATCAGCAAAGGATTTAAAGATTGTTTATTGATATGAATCTGTTTATTCTACAGTACATATACACAATATTTGATATAAGGGTACAGTCATTTAGAATATTTTATTTGTCATTATTAATAATTGATGCTAAGCATTGTTAGATTTTATGATTCTTATAAAGAATGCATAAGCCTTTTGACTTACAAAGATTATAATTGTAAAATAAGAAGGAAAGGGGCACATAGAGAAGTATTTTCACATCTTTGGCTATTAAAGTATTTATGGAAGTTGCAATAAAAAGCTTTTTGATGAAAAACAATAGCATTTTTTTATTAATACTTATTTTCAAATCATCATAATAGAGAGCACAAATTAGATAGCTGAATGAGTCAGGTCTTAAAACATTAAATGATATTGAGCAAACAAGGCTTGTTAATGCATATTAATATTATTAGGTTTACGCATTGCTAAATTCATTCAATGTCTGTGCTTTAATTTTTCTTTTATTATAATTTTTAAATTAACAGCTAATTTTACTATAAATTATATATGCAATGATAGAAGTTTATAACAAATCTGTCTGTTATATAATTAAATTAATTATATAACAGATTGTATTGTATTCATTCACATTTATTAAAAACTATTAGACTTTGCAAGAAGACTGACAAAAGAAATATCATATAGAATGGCAATTACTACTAAAAAAAATTAACTGGCATACAATATAACCATTTACATGGTTGTAAACAAAACAGATATTTTTCTTAATTTAATTCATTTCATTGTAATTGCAAACTTTTCAATTTCTCTGGGCAGTTTGTTAAGCCATTAGATTTTAAAGTTAAAAATACTAAATACTTATTTAAGATGCTAACAAGTTTGTAAATTCTTTGTACATAGTTTTTCTTACAATATATTGTACAAAATGAAGATTCCTTACTTTCAGTATACTATTAATAATGCTAGATTTAGCTGCATTAGAAAAAATGAAATTTTCATTATTTTTTTAATTAAAAAATTTGATTGTGGTCATTTTTAACAGCTACAGCATAACATGCATGACTTCAGTTCTAAAATAAAATTAACTAAGAATCAATTTTAATTAATTCTAAATTAGAATCATTTTTAATTTACTGTCAAATTACTGATTTTCGAATTTATGCCTACAGCTTAAACTGCATTTTAACTACTTAATTTATTTAAATCCCTTTAATTTCAATTTCTATGCGACAGATGTTTCAGATCCCATTATATCAATTTTTCTTCCTGCAACTTGTTATGAGTTTTATATACTAAACTGCATTCAATTTTTGAAATATATATTCTAGGTTTTTAATATTCTTAAATGAATTTATGTGCATTAATTTAACACTATTTTAAATTTTACAAGTTCTTGTTTTAGTTCAAAGGATAATATTTTCAGCATTATGCCTCAAGAAATGGAAAAGAAGAAGCTTGCAAAATTTTACTGTCTAATGGTGCAAATCCCAATGCTCAAACCAATGGAGGTTCAACTCCACTGCATAGAGCTGCATTTCTTGGTCGGCAGAGTATAGTCTCATTTTTACTTCAGTACAAAGCTAATCCTTGTATTTCTGATAGTGATGGAAAAACAGCCCTTCATAAGGTAATCCTTATTTAATAGTTTTTAAAACGTACTCGGAGGAAGCGGTTATTTGACAAGTATTTCTCAGTAATTTAAATTTTAATCTTTTGCTGAAAGAACTAATTCCATTTAGCCATATACTACTCTTATCATTTAAGGTCTTATAATGTAAAATTATTTAAGTGAGCTGTAATTTGCAAATGACAGATAAAATCTAGATTTTGTTAATCCTTTAAAAGATTCTGTTATGTTTTTTTTTTTTTTTTTAATATTGTGTAATATCTTTTAAAATTGAGATTGAAATAGAATTAAGAAAAATTATTCATACTGTTTATTAGATAAATTTAACTTATTAAATAATTTGATTAATTAATAATTATGTAAGTGAAATGCATCCTTTTGTATGGGATAAGTAATTGAAAATCTAGGTTTCTGTTTTATTAAGAAATTTTTGAGAACTATGCTAATCTTCAAAACTGCATATAAAGATAGATGGATTTGATAAGTGTACTTTCCATGGCCCTACAAAAGAACAAATTCTAATGGATTTTAAACATTAAACAGAACAGTTTTACTAAGAAATCCAGATAATAGCACTGGAGCTGTTATGGGCATTAACTTATCAGAATCAGAAGAATATAGTGTCTTGTTTATCATTGCTGCTTTGTTCTGTAGTAGTGGGGGATCAGCTATACACAAAAAGAATATATTGAATAGGCATGAAATAGCTAAAATCGAAATACCATGGTCCTCATTTTCAAAGTGAATTCTAACCTTCTATACCTCTAACCAAAATACATAAAATATCTTGAGTGAAAGGTTTTGATTGCATGAAATCTATTACTGAAAAGCTTATATCTGCGTGCATGACTGTTTGTGCATATGCCAAACCTCTGCTGAAATAAGTAAATGGCATTTGTAGAACTGCAAGTAGGACTACTGTTTCACTATCATAAAGAAATTGCAATTTTAAATTATTTTCTTCTCCACCTTTTTTTTTTCAGCTTAAATTGTTTTTAAAAACCATTTTGTTTTACTATTTATAAGATACATTTCTAGCTTAGTATGTGTTTTAAAACACTTTTATCTATTTCTTATGTTACCAGCAGTTCATTCACATGAAGGTAAATTCATTATCCCTAAAGGGAAAATAAATAATTTATTTATTTCTATTGACTTTGTAGCATTAATTAAGAACGGGAAAAATTATTTTTTGTATAATTGTAAAGCATTTGTTGATAAATTTGCTTAAACAGATATTTTTAAAAAAATAAAACTAGATAGTATATGCATCAAACAGTAGCAAATCCTGTTTAGTGATAAAAGAAAAATATTTATATATATATATATGCAGATTTTAAGTTAGATCAAACTGCAAAGGATTAAATGGTGTATGTATGAGTTAATATTTTATTGAAGAAACATAAAAATTTTCAGAAAATTAGTCTATATGCTCAACATTCTTAGTTGTTGTCACTGAATGACTCTTCATTAAAAAAAAATGCATTCATAATTAACTTGAAGAAAAAAAAGTATTTCTTGAATATTTATTTCAAATTCTTCGAATTGTTATTTTCATTAAATGAACAACAGAATTCAACTAATAATAAAAGTGAATGTGTTAACACTATATGGATTACTAAAGTTAGAGTAACTAAATTTGGCATGAGCATACTTGAGAGGGTAGATAGTGTTTTTGGAAGAATTTTTTAAAATTTTATTTTAAAAATCTTAGCTGAAGAAATTTTATAAATTGTACTAAGCACTTGAGATTTTAAAATTTTTAATCAATAATTCTGGTTGTTAAAGATGATTAGCTTCAAATTAGAAAATTTTAATCTAGTTTATATCTGTGTATTTATTTTTTTAATTAAATTTGAAAGCGATATCTGCTTCTGTTTTTATCATTAAACTTCTAACCCCCACCTCCTGTGTTTTTCTTTGTTTTATATCAAATCTAATTGCTAATTCATATTAAACTAATAAACTAGAGTTTAATAAAAAGATTCAGTTAAATATCTAGAAGTATATTTTATTTACTTCAAAATATTACTTTTCAGAGTAAAATGTTGACTGAATAAATGGTTGCTCATTATTAAATAATATTCATTTGCAGTCATCCCCCCTATCAAATTGGTAGACATTTTTTTTTTAAGATTATGTTTTGTATGTATGGCTTAAAAAACCAAAATAAAATGAATCTTTAATTGGATCTTTTTACATCTTATTATTCCTATTTATTTTTTTACAGGCAGCTGAGGGACAACATTTGGAAGTGTGTCAGATTCTGATTAACTTGAAGCCAGAGTTAATGAAAATAGAAGATAAAAGGAAACATTTACCAATCCATTATGTTAAAGAAAATAATACAGCTTTATTGTCACTTTTAAGAGTTTAAATAATTTAATATTTAAAAAAAATCATATAAATATATATTTATTATAAATGCATTCTATAAATCAGAATTTTTCATTGTCAATATTATATTTGGTATTAAATTTTTTTTTGTCATTTTTTGGTTGATATTATTTGTATATCCTTGAAATACAAAATATTCTACTGCTTCTTTATCTAACAATCTGGAAATATCACAAAAATAAAATATTTTTATACAATCTTAAAAGGCAAACAATAATTTTTTTATTGATATCTATCGAGTCTCTGCATAATTTCTTTTTTTCATGCATGGAATAACGATCTTCAATACTCCAAGGAATTGTTTCTAGAAATCTTTCATATCTTCTATTGTTAAAAACTAAAGAATGTATTTCTGTTATTATTTTTATATCTTTTGGAATTCTCAAAATGAATTTTTCTGCTTTACTTTGTTTCATCAACTTATTTGTAGAAACTAGAAACAAATAATGTAATCAATATGATTAAAGATTAAACTTGCTACTTATTAATTTTTTTACTAGCATGTTTTTACAACTAATATTAATTTTACAGCTTTTTTTCCACTATTATTGTCCCAAAATTTTAAACTTTATTCTTAAAAAAACCACGAGCTATTCATGATTCAAAGTATAATCTGTTGTTAGCTACTTTTTCCCATGCTTTTGACAATTGTTGAATACCATTTTGAAAGGGAGAGGAACTCCATAAAATAAAAGCATTGATTGAAACAAATAGTATTCAGAAGGGACAAAATCTGAAGAATACATTAGGTGGAGTAAGGCCTTCATTTTAATGTTTTAAATATGTGTTGATTGGTCTTAAGATATGTGGCAGAGCATTATCCCACTGGAAGATAACTTTGTCTTATCTTTCTTGTAGCTGTTATTTTTTTCTTTTATGTTTGGGCCGAAAGCATCAGCTGTATTCAATGCTGATAATCTATGATGGTTTCAAAAGTTCATAATATATCAAACCAAAGTGTGCCTATCAAATGCAAAGCATAATTTGGTACTGTCAACATTTGATCTGAAGCATTGAAATCGTTCACATCATATTCTTTTACTAAGAGCAGGCTCACCAATAAGTACATGAGAGCATACACTGCACTTAAGCCAGTCTTCTTTAACTTGAAAATCAAAATTTCCTACAAAGGACAAAAATTTGACTCAAAAACTGACTTCATCAAGCATGAATAAATTTATGATACAAATTCAATAATGTGGTGCTGTTATTATGTAGACAGATGCCCAAATGTACAGTGTAATATTAATCATCTGCTTATTTTGAACAGATCATTCCTACAGCAGTCATTGATTGAAAAATGACAGAATCAAAGTTTTCACTTAATGCAGTTACTTAAGGCGATGGAATAGAAATAATTTGGGCTTCCTTTTCAGAATCGACTATATATTTTACATTTGGAGTCAGACTGTGAAATGACAGCATCATGTAAGACAATGTGCAGTTGGATGACACAAACTTATGTTTTCCATGGATATATGACAACATGCAATATTTTTTAATGTTCATACAAATAATAAATAAGTATAAAACCATTAAATTTACATGACCTTAACGTCAATGCAATTTATAGTTTGAAAATGCTTTGTTGAGGAAGGTATGAGAATGTCAAGATATGCTTAAGAAATTTAATTAAAATTTAACATTCAGCATGTATCAGTTTGCCACCATAGAAATATTTTAAGATGAGTATTACCCAAGTCATGTATACTAATACTTAAATTGTTATGTTAAAATGTAATTATATTTAGGACATTTTATTTAAAAAAATTTAGTGCATGTAATATTTAGTTACTGAATATGAAATAGATTAACAAGTGATGATGCTTTAAAATCTCAGAAATATGATATTTTAAAATCTCAGAAATATTTCACATTTGAATCTAAAAATATGCATATACACACTTTAATATTACTGATTTAATTACAGTAATTAAGGTCACTTTAATAAGATCAACACTGGAAGAATTTCTTTTGAAAATTATGCAGGAGATTTTTTTTTAATCTTAAGATAAATTTGTACAACATTTAAAATATATATATAATTAATTTTTTAATAGTTTTCTTTAATAAGATAGAAATAACTATACTCATCCAATTTTATTTTTTATCATATTATATGAATTATATTTATTACTTTGCTGTGATATTCAAACATATAAATATTTTTTTTCCTTCAGAATTTTTACATAGATTTTCTAGTAAGGAAAAAAATTAAAATATTAAAGTATCTGCTTTATTATACAAAAAAAAAAAAAAAAAAACCCTCTGAATTACTAATTCCTTCAAAAAGAGATACCTCTCATAAAAGTTAGTCATATCTTTTGTAATTCCTATTATTATTTTAAGCCATTCTTAAGAAATCTGATACGAAATCGAATTTTGAAACGGTACTAATATCTAAACTATTACTTTAAAACTATAGGACAGTAAAAGATTCAATTTCTAATAGAAATAATGCAGAAAAGTACAATTTTTTTTTGAAATGAGAAAAAGCATTTCTGTTTAAAATCTACATTCAATTGAAACTGCCTAGAAACAAGATTGTTGATAATATTAACAGCCTAATAGATTCAATGTAACATTGGATTTCTGTTAATATGGTGTTGGCTCTTGATGATACTTATATGCCTGAAAGTAAATATTGTTTGACTTTTAATTTGTCTTTGATGCAGATTATGAATAGATATTAAAAAGAAAACAGTCAAAAAAATTTATTGTCCTTGTAACACAAAAAGGGCATTTAAGCTTTTAACAAATCTCTTGATTACTTTATGTTATTGTACTTGGTGTATTTCACGATTATTTTAAATTTTTACTAATGGGAAAAAAAGTTACATTAATACAAAATTTGAATGAAAATTAACATTAAAAAGGTATTAATTATTAATTCAGAGTCATAAAGTTCCTAAAATGTGTTCTTAAATTCAACACATTAAAAATTTATTCCATTTCTTTAACTTGCATATAATGCATGGCATACAATCAATTCTAAGATAAGCATTGAAGAATGAATTCTAGATCATATAGATAATTTCTAAAGTTTTCAGAATAATTAAAAATCAATATCTTTGTTAATATACATAAATTATTCAATGAATGTAATTTTATTGAATTGTTACACTTAATTCAATCATTCAGTTTTTGTGATTATTTATTTAGGGAATAAACTGATATATTGATTTACTTAGAGTCTATGAAACATTTTATGAGATTTGGAATCAACATAACATTTTGAGCTAAATCATAATATCAGTTCACACTCTCAGCTCACATGTTTGAATATATAATTTAATGCAAAAAAACAATAACCAAGCTAGGATAATTTATTTGTTTTTATGTTTAAAAAAATAAAATACTCATGAACAAATTCAAATTCTTTATATATAACTAGCCGCCTTTGGCGACCAGTCGGTTCGCCAGTATTAATGCTCGCTAAAATTTTCATATAATATTTTATGTAGCTGTGTCTCATAACAGGTTTTTCACCAAATTATTTTTAAACCAAACAAATTTTGATAATCATATAATTCATTTATAATATTATTTTTTTCAGATGTTCTGTTCATTGTACTACTCATCTTTCTCTTTCTATCCGAGTAATGATTGTCCCGGAATTGATATTTTACTTAAATGGTGGAGGGAAAGGTCTAAAATTCTACGTTTTTATAGAATAAGGAGATTCTAATTTTCATAAATGTAAACACACTAAACAAATAAAGACACAATTGGTTTTCAAGAGATGCGAAAGTTTAAAAACAGCTTGGAAAATGCCCCGCTCACAGGAAATAATGGTGACACACACACACCCTTCTTTTCTTTTCTCTCCTTTTCTTCTTCACTACTTTTCTTTTTACAAACCTTTTTTTTGCTTTGTTATTTTTTTTCTTCCCTGTCTAGACTTTATTTCGAGCAGGTATAGATTAAATATTCATACAGACTAATAATAAAAGCAACTATTTTCTTCCTTTTTAAAACATCCTGTTATCTATGAATGAAAACCAACTGACTTCACGTATTTCTTTCTAAACAAATCATAATTTATTACTTCCTGTTATCTAACTCGGTTGGAGTGGGGGAAGGAAATGAAGATTTTTGGCAGGAAAGTAAGAAAAGTGTCGTTTTAACTATTTTCCACACAGTTTTTTAATTTTTTCTTTCCATAAGAACCATCCTGGTGTCTTAACGAAAATATTTTTTAAAAATTAGCTGAATCGGTCAAGCCGTTCTCCAGTTTTGCGCTTCGCAACACATTTCGAGTTGCATTTTTATTAATATAGATAAAAAATTCTCTTTTTTTAAAGTTATTTTTTTATTTGCATGATGAATAGTTTTTATCTACATTTTAAAAGGTATCTTTTTTTTTAAAAAAATGTATTTAGAAAAACTTAAAAATCACTGTGCTATCAAATAAATACCATGGTACATTCAGACAATAAAATTTAATTATCATAATATTCTTTTAAAAATGTACAATTTTCTAAATAATTACAAAACAAACTTCTTGTAAAATACATTAAAAAATATTCAACAGATATTTTACAATTATTCAGATATAATTTTTGGTTCAGTATGTTTAGTAAGACAGTGTTTTTTCAAGGATGAAGTACAAGAAAAACATTTATTACACTCATTACAAGGAAGTTTCTTACTATCAGTATGTTTAACCAGATGGTGTCTGTTCAAAGATGACAGGCATGAAAAACTTTTTTCACATAAACTACAAGTAACTTTTTCATTTTTGTGTATAAGCTCATGTCTCTTCATAACACTCTTGATTGTAAAACCTTTGTCACAAAATTCACACACATATGGCAATTCTTGTGTATGAACTCGATAATGAAATTTCAAACTAGTCTTTGATGAATATGTTTTAGGACATAAATCACAGGAGAAAGCCACCTCTTTGGTGTGAGTTAAATAATGCACTTTGAGGGAGTTGGAACGAGAATAAGACTTGCCACAGAATTCACATTTATAAAATTTATCATTTGAATGAACTTCCTTATGTCTATTAAGATTTGATTTTTTTCCAAAACACTTTCCACAAACATCACATATATGAATATTCTTTTTAATATCAATTTCCTCGTGATTTCTTTTGTGTGTTTTTAAACTCCCTGATTGGGTAAAACACATCCCACAGAAATCACATTTATATGGTTTCGTACCTGTATGAACATTAATGTGCACTTTCAAATGTGATGCAGTTGTAAATCCTTTTTGGCAATATGTGCAAATGTGTTTCTTTTCTCCTGTATGGGTAAGAAAATGTTCTTTCAAAGTGTCAATTCTTGAAAAACCTTTCTGACATACTTGGCATACATGGGGTCTTTCATCAGAATGCACTACGCTATGTTTCTTAAGTTTCGATGGCAAAGTGAATTTTTTGTCACAAACTTTACACTGATATGGGAGGTCATCTGAATGAGTAAGACAATGTATCTTCAACGAATACACGGTGAAAAATGACTTATTACAAATACTACAGACAAATTGTTTTTCCATCAATGATATATTGTTTCCAGCTAAAGATTGAGAAAACAATAACCCAATCGATAGAATCAATCATTTATTTTACATATGCCACACAAGTAATGATGAAATAATCTAAAACCATATTGTTTACACCTTTTTCTCTTGTTATTGGAATATCCATGTTATTTATTTCTCGTAATTGTGTTAAGCCTTCCAGTTAATTGATAAAATAAATTATATTCTGAAAGTTTTAGAAGAATGTGTACAGCGATGCACCAGTAAACTAATCAGAAACACCGGATTAATCACTGGTCTTTTAAAAAATAAATTTAATCTATCCATCAAATAAACATAATTGATTTGATTGATTGATTGATTGGTTTTAATTCTTGGGACTTATAGCTGCTATGGCCTTTGTCCCCTAGTATCCAAAGTTTTGAAGAACCAATAAATTTCAAAGAAAAAACACTGAAAAGGTTTGAACACAAGGATTTAACTCAAGAGATTTCAGTGACCGGCGTTAAGTTGATGATGAATCTAATTTAAGACAAGAAGGGAAAAGGATGCAAGTGTTTCGATTTTTTTTTTTTTTTCTTTGACCAGAGGATTTTCCTCCAGAACTGCTGCCAAGACTGTGCGTTACAATTAGTAGCAAACGACCAAAAATCGAGATGTTTGAACAGAAAGGGTAAATGAGAGAAAAAAATTGAGAAATGGGAACTTAAAAAATGACACCGCCTGAATTTAGTAAATATCAAAACATTTAAGCATTTGAATGAAAAAACGTAAATTGGTCTTTGAAGAGGAAATTGAAGCAAGGAAGATTTTAAAAGATGAGAAAATTTGATGATTCAGAGAAAGCTTTTGGCTTAGGACATGTCTGTGATGATTGTATTTATTACACTGGAGAAAGATATGTTCCAGGGAGTTCTCTTGATTACAAGTGGTGCAGAGCGGATTTTCATGAAGACCAAATCTATTTAGAAGAGCTGGCGTTATGATTGTTCGCGTTAAAATGCGAGTAATAACTATGTCTTCTCTCCTGTTTTTAAGCCACGGTATAAGCGTTTGGATGTTGGGAATGTCCCCAAGTTCTTCTTGATATTTGCTGTTTTGGAATTTTAGATTGGGTCCCAACAGAGAATTCTTTTTCATTTGGGTGGTAATATCTTCCATAGCAACCCATTCAATATTAGGATCTGATTCAGTGACATTTTTGGTTATCAAGTCAACTCTTTCGTTCCACGTAATTCCGGAATGACCTGGGGTCCATACTAAGACGATTTTTTGGTCAAATTTTTTCCGCATATAAATCTTATGTGCAAGCTGAAGAATTATTCTTGGTGATCTGATCGATATGTTTTTAAGACCCTGAAGAACAGAAAGACTATCTGTTAAGACGAGAATGTTATTTTCAGTGCCAACAAGTTCATCTAGAGCCTGACAGATGGCCAGAGCTTCCGCCGTAAAAATTGAATTAATGTGATGGGTTTGGTACAAGAATGACTCTCTGTTTGTTATGCCAGCGATGGAGGTAAAAGACCGCGATTTCGAAGCATCCGTAGCTATAATAAAGGAGTCTTTGAAGGTGGTGTTTAAAGTATCTTCAAATAGCGATCTTATTAAGTAACTGGGTAGATTTTTGTTTTGAAAATCAAAAGTATGAAGATGTATGTCGCAGATGTCCATCACCAAGAAACCAAGGTCATGCGGAATTCGAATGATAAGCCCCGGTTTGATGTTAAAATTGGAAAGCATTTCTTGAAGCGAGTAAGAGTCTGCTTCCGTTAGATGAATTAACCGATTCTCTTGAGAAAGCGATAGGGTGGAGTGGCATCCATAAGCTAAATGCTTCAAGAAGAATTGATGAGAAAGTCTTTTGATTTTATCCGAAAGAATTTCTTGACCCGATATCTTTAACAAAACTATGTTTGGAGTCCAGATTGGCAATCCCAGTGCAACTCTAAGAGACATTGTTTGAATTGTGTCTAAAATTTTGAAATGTGATTGGGCCAGTTTGTTGAAAACAGGACAGAAGTAGAAAAATAAACTGCTGATACTGTTGTCGGCAATTTCGACTAGTTGTTTTGTTCTTGGACCATGATTTTTGAAAGCAATTGACTTCAATGCGTTGATTTTTCGATGCGCCTTTGTTCTGAGATTTCGGATATTTATATTGTTTTGCTTTGTTTTGGAGAAAAAGAAACCCAAGTATTTTAGATGTGGTTTCCATGGGAGGTTAAAACCGGCATATGAGATATCAGGAAGTGTAGACATTTTTTTTCTTGAGATATCAGCGATTGCACATTTTTCTGGGGATATAGAAAGTTTCCAATAATCACACCACTTTTTCACATTATCCATCGTATTTTGCAGTTTCCTAATGATGTTGTCGAGCGAAGTATTTGAGCAGTAGATAAAAATATCATCAGCGAAAATCGAGCATTTAACACCTTCGTCTAAAGTTTCGTGAAAATCAAACATAAAAATAGCAAAAAGAATCGGAGATAACACACTACCCTGAGCTAGCCCTTTCTGAATGGGTTTCGAGCCTGAGAGTTGATTTCTCCAACGAATTTGAATTTTTCGATCCTGCAGGAAGTGATGAATGAATTTTGCAATGTCACCGGAAATACCAATTTGAAGACACTTTAAAATAAGACCATCGATATAAACCGAGTCGTATGCACTCCTAATATCTAAATTAATTCCAACAAAAAAGTTTCTTTTTGAATGGGATTCCATAATATCACGGTGTATATTATAGATTGCCAATTGATTGTCTCGAAGTGGTAAGAATCCAAAAATATCTGGGGGTATTTTTTTAAAGACTAGAAGAAAGTGTGTTAAACGATATGTTAAAATTCTTTCAAATATTTTTGCACAGACTGAGGTTAGAGCAATTGGTCTGTATGATTCTAATCTTGATTTGTCCTTTCCAGGTTTGGGGATTGGAACAATAAGCGAGAGCCTCCAATCTTGGGGGATTTTAGCTGTGGAAAAAATATCTTGAAAAAATTCTGTGAGTTTACCAACTTGAGCCTTAGTTAGATTTTTGAACCATTTTGCAGGAATACCATCCGCACCGGGAGAACTGTTTTTTGTTTTGCTGATTGCTCTCTCGACTTCTTGAATACAGATTGGGTTATTGAGAAAAGAGTGGGATTCTTCGTTTAGATCTAATGGAATAGGTTCATGGTACGTGCTATTTGAAAAGTAGTTAAGAAACAGTTTACCCTGCTGGACAGGATTCGAAATATATCGGTTGTTTTGGAAAATTATATTGGAGATATTGATCTCCTGTTGTGAGTGGCTACTGATTTTTCGAATCATGGTATAAAACATACGAGGGTTGCGAGAGATACTACAAATGGAATCCCAATATTTGCGACTAGCGCTTTTCATACTCCTTCGGAGTTTAGATGTATATTTTTTGTATTTTATCCAATCTGAAACTGAAATTTGTCTTTGAGCTTTCGTTTTGAATTTTTTTTTTAAGATACGAAAATTATGACACGCGATGTTCCACCAAGGAGGATAAGAATTATTCTTTAAAGTGGTGTATTTGGTGTTAGTTTTGATTTCCTCAGAAACCCTAGACATAATTTTAGACATGGTATTGTCTTGAGAAAAAAGGATTTGATCAGTATTTTCCATAATCCTTTTCCAGTTAATAGATTTTATGGTGCGGGCACTCTGTTTTAGATTTGTCCATGTTGTTACAATTGGATTGTGATCACTTTCGAATGTCGAATCTATAACTTGACACGAAATTTGATGATATATTGAGCTTGAACACATTGTTAGATCTAGGATGGAAGTATTTCTCGTATATGCTGTATATGTGGGGGAATCCGTGTTAAGGAGAACAAAATTTGAATTATGAAGCCAATCAACGAACGTATTGCTTAAAGCATTGGAAGAGTTTGAACCCCACATGGAGTGATGCAGATTAAAATCCCCAAATATAAGTGTTGGTGGCTCCAAAGAGTCAAAAAACGATTTGGCGGGACCAATGTCAAACCCCTGTGGTGCATATATGTTGACAATGACAAATTTGATGTTTCTAAAGACAACTTCAACAACAAGTATTTCGACATTATTATTAACAAAAGTAGGGGAGGGAATAATCCTACCAGAGGCGCTGTTTGGAATACCTGTTAACAAACCTCCACCTGGACGATTTGAACGACGAAAGGAAAAAAATTGCATACCCTTGTGGTATATAAAATCATCTTCTTTGAAAAAAGTTTCCTGAAAAATCCAGAAAGATGCAGTAGAGAAAGGGGGAATTTTTAACCAAATCCTTTTATTTTTTAAACCTCTACAGTTCCACTGAAGAAAACTCATAAGTTAAAGAAAACGAGAAAAATAAGGGGGAAGAAATCAGTCCCCAAAATTAAACAAAAAGGACAAACACACCAAGACAACTTGCATGGACAAAACCAAAGCCAACAAACAAACAAAAAACAACGACAACAAAGGCAAAACAAAATCATGACCCTCCTGGATCAGCTTGCCTCGAAGAGTTTTTAGTACCTTTATTTTGAGCAGCAGGTCTCTTTCTGTTAGGCGAGAATGTAACAGTGTCCTTCTGCGAGATTAGGTTAAATATGTGCTGGAGAAGAGCTTCAAAAGATGTTTCGAGCATTTTAACTAGGGCAACCGTCTGCTGTTCCATTTTCTCCAGCATTGTTTGTACCATCTGCTCCATTTTTAGCGTAAGCGATGTTTCCAAGTTGGAGTTGCACATATTTGATTTGACCACTGTTGTGTATTCTTCATTAGTCGATCTGCTGAGAGTGCGTCGTGCTTCTCCTGATGTCATATGGTTTCGGGATTTATGTTCCAAAACTTTTTGCTCCTTAATATAATGTGGACACGATTGAGATTGAGCTGAATGAGGACCTTCACAGTTGATGCACTTGGCAGGAGTTTGGCAAGGACCAACGTGTGATATTCCACATTGAGGACATATTTGCACTTTTTGACATGTACGAGTAGAATGAAAAAAAGAAAAACATTTTAAGCATTGCCTCGGACGATCAATAAATGGTCTTACTTTCTGCCGTATGAACCATAATCGGACATATTCTGGAAGCTCTGTTCCTAATATTGTCACAAGGACTGGTGATATGTCATTAGAAGAATTGGCTTTAATAAAACGCCGCATATGCGTGATTTTTAAATCATTATTTTCATTAAGTTCATTTGCTAACTCTTCAAGCGATGTAGATATCGGGATGTCCGACATCAAGAATCGCGATGTGAAATTCTCCCAAATAATATCCGTAGAAATTGGAGTGTTTAAGATTTTGTTTAGCGCAAGCAATTTAGATGCACAAGTAGTATCCGTCGTGGTAAACATGATTTTACCTTGACGTGTATAACGCATGTTTGTTATACTATTATGTTCAGGGATTTTCGATTTAATGTATGCATGTAGTTCAGCTGGATTAAATTTTGGCATACGGTCTTTTTCCGTTTTATTTGATACGGTAATATTTATTTCTTTGTACTTATAATGACTAAGTGAATATATAAGTTCCTCCTTTGTTTTTTCGCTGAAATAGAGTCTGTCCGGTACCATGGGAGCCATTGGATTTCGGAATTCTGAATGCGAGTCTTCTTCTAGCATGTCATGAACACGAAATGAAGAGTGCGACAGTTTCAAAGTGCAAAACTCACAAAGTGAGCAACAAGGAAGAAGAAAAAATTCTCAACCTTACCTGTAAAACTTGAAAAAAGACTTGAAGAACGAACAAGAAAAGCAAGAAACAAACCAGCCAGAAAAAATGAAATGGTGACCTAAACGCAGCCAGGCAGCAGTTTTCGGAGGGAGCTCCTACACTACGACCTAACCTCACCAGTCAACCTTCAAATCTCCCATACACACTTGACTTTCTATTTACAATTTCAGCATGTTAGAAACAG
>JAOUZG010043444.1:4669475-4680961 GCA_026289955.1 Argiope argentata
GGACAAAAATATGGGAACACCTTGTGAAATGCTTGTTTAAAAGTAATAGTTGATTATGAGCCTGTAGGTTGCGCTGCTGTATTTCCTCATTAACGACATCTGCACAATGTCCTTAATATGTTGTAAGTGTCAGTTGTTTTCAGACTAGTATTCTGTGTAGTTGCTAGTGCATTATGTCCGAGATTAGTGAATTCGAACGTGGACAAGTTGTTGCATCTCGAATGGTAGGTGCTTCCGTAACCAAGGTAGCCGAAGTGTTTGATGTCTCAAGAAGCACGGTATGGAGGATTTATACTGCATACAGAAACAGTGGAAAAACATCCTCTGCTAAGTCACAACGTGGACGAAATTGTGTTTTTAGTGATCGTGACAGACGGTCATTGAAGATGATTGTGACGAAAAGTAAGAAGAAGACAGCTGCAAAAATCACTTCTGAAGTTAATGTCGGTCTTACAAACCCTGTCAGGGTTAAAACAATAAGAAGGGGACTCCATAAGCAGGGAATTGCTGGACGAGTTGCAATTCCAAAACCCCTCATCAGTAATGCAAATGCCTGTAACAGGAAAATATGGTGCTGAATCCATAAAAACTGGACGATGGAGCAATGGAAGACGGTCATTTGATCAGATAAATCTTGTTTCATGCTGTTACCAGCTTCTGGCCGAGTTTACGTCTGGCGAACGCCGTCACAAGCGTACGATTCAGACTGCTTGCTGCCAAGAGTAAAACATGGCGGGGGTTCTGTCATGATTTGGGCAGCCATATCGTGGTATTCCATGGGCCCCATGATTACCTTGCAAGGTCGCATTACTGGTAAAGATTATGTGACCATTTGGGCCGATCAAGTCCATCCTATGGTACAGTATTTGTTCCCCAATGGTAATGCTGTGTACCAAGACGATAGAGCCCCTATTCACACTGCTCGCATCGTCCAAGACTGGTTTTGTGAGCATGAGGAGGATTTGTCATATCTCCCCTGGCTACCACAGTCACCAGATATCAATATTATTGAGCCTTTAAAGGTCTACTTTTGAGAGAAAGGTGAATGATCGCTAACCCCCCTCCATCATCTCTAACTGAAATTGCCACTGTTTTGCAGCAAGAATGGTATAATACTCCCTTGAAAACCATACAGGAACTGTATTTATCGACGCCTAACAGAGTTCAAGCAGTTTTAAATGCTAATGGTTGTCCTACATGGCATTAGGCATGGTATTATGTTTTTTTAGGTGTTCCTATATTTTTGTCAAACCCTTGTATGTATGGTGGTCTGTCTTCAGTGTTTTAAACCATTTTTGTATATTACAATTTATAGATTGTCTATTTATAAACATTAACACGTTTAAATATTTACAGAGATATATATTTGATCATACAAAAAAAGGGGGTTGAAAGGGGACCCCATTCACAGATGTTATAATTATTAAGCCTGCAGATATCCTTTTTTATCATACACTCGATTAAAATCATAGAAACAGCATAAAATGAAACTATAGATTCCTATAGCCAAGTCTTCTCTTAGTCACGCAAAATTATTCCTTGGTACTTTTTAAATTATAGTATATTTTAAAACCTATTAGTCGTATTATAAATAGAAATTCAGTAACCCAGAAAATGAATTATTTATATCGTTAGTAACAGATGATGAGCAAACAATTTTTCACCCTAAAAATTTATCTGAGATCTCTAATAATCAAGAAATGTCTGTTAAAAAATTTATTTATAGAGTTATAATTTAGGTTTTATTAATAAAAAAAAATCCCTGGCCTTTAAAAGAAAAAACTTTTTTTCCGCATCTAAAGCAACTGAATAATTGAAAAGCAAGCAAGATAAGGAGTTATCTTTGTCTGTAAACTAAAAAGAAAATGCGGATGTGGGGGGAGGGAGAGGGACAGACCTCCAGATAATCTCCAGCTACGAAATCCACAAGCACCACAGTTCTCTGAAGCAGATCACAGCAAAAATTGAACGGCATGTCCTTCGAAGATTGTCATTACCGGGGCAGGGCATCCCGTCAACCCAACCAACATGTTTTGTAAAATACTAAACACACATGCACACACTTCAATCACAAATAAGTTCCGAGAATGTAAAAAAATAATCACGCATGCGTCGTGACATATTTCTTCCTCGATTATGGCTACCATCTATATTTCCATAGAACCGGAAAATACCAGTTTGAATAGTGATGTAATGAGTCATACATAACGAACGAAAGAGCTAAATCGTTGCAAATCACGAACGAATGAGTTGGCTATCATTTGCTCTCAAACGATATGAAATAATGGATCAAAATGGTAAACGAAGGGTTTGAATCGAATCTTTCATCTGAGTGACAATTGTTGGTTTGGTTGTTTGAATTCAATATTTCTTCAATTTTTTAAAAAAATTATTTGAAAAATAAAAATTTAATTTGTACATTAAAACATTGAAAACATTGAAAAAAATATTTTTAAGGGGATGCAAAAATTTATTTTATGCTGTTATATTTTCGTAAGTTATGGCGAAAAGAGCAACTAAATTTTGCTTCATTTTTTATTATAATTAATTCTATTAAAAACCTTAAAAAAATTAGTGTGAAGTGCATATTTTCTCCTTCGAAAGTGTGTTGTGACTAATGCCATTTGCCGTGGACAAGCTCCTGCTGATACGATCAGCAGATTTTAAGCCTAAGAAATGCGTCTCTTTGTTTTACAAGTAGCTCCATATAGGGCCAAGAGCACGACTTAGCTACACACACGTCACAAACCTTTTTAGGGGCCGGACTTCTTTTATGTAAACTCATTCATCTCAGATCGTAATTTAAACCTGGAACAGAGAACGATCACCTCTGACCCAGTACCCCCAGTGGTATTACTCTCGACATGGAGGACTTTGCTACCACGACAGATTTTACGAGTGCCAGCCGCCACACACTCGGGGAATCTTTTGGCCGGTGAGTTTCGAGCTCGTAACCTAAGGAGTACGAGTCCAACACTCTACCAACCAGACCATCCTGGCCTTCGAAAGAGTAAATGAGCCAAATTTGATAGCTCTAGGTTAGTGGTCGGCAAACTTATTAGCCAAAGAGCCAAATATGAACATTACAACAATTTTTAAAAAAATGGGGGCCAGATCTGCTCGTTTAGTAAACTTTTATTACACTAAATAAGTAGTACACTATATAATACTAAATTTCATTCTTAATAAATATTTATTAATGCGAACAATGAACCGTGCTACCACTGCTCTAGGTCAAATGGTTTGACCCGTTGAACGTCAGCACACATTCGATTTTATTATAAGTAAAGCTTAAAGGAAATTTGTAGTTTAATCTTATTACTCGTTTTTTGTAAAATTTTGGTTCAATGAGACAACAAGAAAGCGTTCGAAATGCGTACTTGCAAAACGCTCATGTACGGGGCTCAGAAATTAAAAATCTAAATTTTTATGCTGGTGTGAAGTCGGTAGGGATGACGTTTTTATTACAGAGGATGCGATAGTTTCTCAAAAAGCTAAAAAAAAGCTTAAAAAATTATAATTAAATTTGCAAAATGTTTTTATTTTCTCTAATTTTTTTTTTTAATTTTACGTACACGTTGTATATAGTCGACAAAAATTCGAACAAATCGACTAAAAATTCGAACTCGAGAATTTTGACGTATCTCCGCGTTTCAGCCATCCCCGAGTTCGAAAAACTTATTTTTAGAAAACGTCTATCTGTGGCAAAGATAACTCTAAAGCACTTTAAGCTGGACTGATGAAATTTGGTTTACAGTCTTTATACCTAATTTGCAGATTTCTATCAGATTATAAGCAAAACCTATTCAAAGGCAGTCTGTCTGTCCTGCTGTTCGAATATAAATTAACATGTTACCTGCAAAACGAAGAAAACTAGATGAATAAACTCCAGTCAAAAGAATCAACGTCTAAAACTTATACACCCTTTGAATTTTACAGACAAATCCAACAGTGAGTTCATTTTCTGTCTTATCTGATCTTCTAGCAGCTTTTAAATGCGATAACACAAAAATGGAATTATTTAAATACATCACATTTGATGCAGGTATTTGTGACTACAAGTGTAATTTTGGGCCAAATTTTTGTTTTAATTTGGTTGGTAAAACATATCTAAAATAAAAATTCGATTTATATTATCAACTCTATGTCAGAGATTAATTACCATATAAATCGTCAAAGACGTGGGTATAAATTCAGTAAAAATACTAAATTCATGTCAAAGATTTATATTTTGTAACCATTGTACGCCAGTGATAAGCTAGACGTTCTCGGGACAACACACTTTATTATGAAAAGGCTTGGGGAAGACAATTTTTGTTAGTTATGTAAGATTAGTAACGGTGCCAAACTAGTGCTTGTAAATAAAAATTAAGAAGTTGTGAAATAAATTAATATGATATGAATTTCTTTATTTCCTGCTTATCAACATCTGACGATTTTATGAAATTTCTTTTCATCCCAGATATTTAACATAATATTCCCTTCCTTTCAGTGCATTTTTAATGGTATAACTTTAAAAAATTTAATTTGACAAAAAAGATTTAAATGAAATCTACTGCGCATATTTCAATGCATCATGTCAGAACATCATTCCTTGAACGGCCAAGCACCACGTGCTCGTGCGAGTTGAACAATATTTTTATTCATTTTAATTGTTTCATCGAATGAGTCACTTTAGTGGGGCAAACGAGAAAATTTTTTTTTTTCGTCTCGCATTTATTGTTGAAAAAAACATCCCATTTCCTATTTATTTAATTTCGCATAATCACGCGCTCAAAATGTCATTTTTCTAGGTTTTTATTTGCTGTAGATATTAACTTATTTTTTTAATCAGAACTTTTGCAAATGCAATGGAAACGCGTTATTAAAAGCTGATTTTTTGAGATGCTAATGCAGATAATAACATTTTTTTTTTGCCTACGCAATTTTGTTTTATTTTTGGCCTACGGACTTATGTTTTATTTTTCGCCTACGGATTTTCGTTGCCACCAAAATCTTATCCCAAAAACATCATGTTCTGGCATGATAGTAAACAATTTCTTCTTTTTAGTCATTAATATTTTCGATTCAATACCGTATTTGAATAGAACCATGTAGATAATTTTTCTCTTAAATTCTTCATCAGATAGCATATACCAAACTGAATCAAAATTTGAATAAGATTTTATAAATTAATTCATGATCTGAGTATTGAAAATAATAAAAATAATATCATCAACAGCAATCAACTGTTCAAAATTTCTAACCTGTAATACATCAAGCAATAAGGAAAAGGATCTTGGCTTTAAAAAAAGAAGAAGAAAATATGTAATTAAAATCAAATGCTCCAACATTTTCGAATCAAGTTTTGCATTCACTTACAGCAACGTTTCGTAACAATAATAATAAACCGTTAAATGCATTTCTAAATTAATTTAAAGAATATTACGATTTGAGATTTGCATCTATATTCTCGTAACATCTGTTAAGAATAGATTAAAGTGATCAATGTTGCTGGACAATATAATAATTCATTGTTAAGCATAAACTAATTAACGAATTGGCCGTGAAAGTTACTCTACTCTTTCAGTTCCGCATTTATCCAAATAAACATTGTATTTATAACTCTTCTCGCACCCAAACAGCCTGCCTCTTAGAAAGAAAAAGAGAAGCATAAAATAACTTGGCGATCGTTGCTTCCCCGGATGTTTTGGATTCTGAATCTTTGAACAGCAGCCAGAAAACGCGAATGATCGTTTAACTTTCTGGAGAACGTAAACTAACTGCTCCACTCTGTAAAAAAACATGGATTTCTCCGGTCTCATCGCATCTTATAGACCACCATCGGCAATAGAAGAAGGTAAGTAACTCGCTTTAAAATAGTGTTTGTTTACCAAAGTAAATCATAGAATAAACAAGCACTAATTTCCCGTTCTTTCACTTAAACTTCATGCAAGTTTTCAACGACTTAGGACGGAATTCAGTTTCAGCCGACAGATTTTAATTTTTAATCTCTATTTTTCTTCAAACGGATTATGAAAATTATACATAAGGCAAAATAATAATAATAAATTGGTCTGTATATGCAGTTTTACTGTCCATACAGAGAAACATTTAAAAAAGAATAACCAGAGAACGTAATTAGCGTCTATAGTCAGAAACAGCAAATCATAATAATGTTTTAGGCTTAGTTCAACTTATTTGCATTTTATTTATAATTTTTTTAATAGAGCAGCTATAATGTTCGCTTTAAAAAAATTACTTAACATTATCGAAAATTGTGTGTGTTTAACCCAGTTACTAAAACGATGAAAAATATTGCTATGAAATATACTTAGAAACAATTTTAAAATAAAAATTATAGAATAAACTGTATGGAAATAAAAATGGCCTGACTCAGGCGATTTTTTTAATTAAAACAATGTAAAAATGATTTTTGTGCATTAATATGCTCCAAAATTAGTGCGGGAAAATTTTAATCTTGATTTATTGTAATTAGAAAATATAATTAAAATTTTGAAGATCTTTTCTGATGAATTAATTCACAAAAAATAAATGCACGCCATATTTGGTATCTCTGAGTTCACTTGTCTACAATGAGAATGTTTTAAAAGATTTTTTTAAATATACAATCTTAATGAATATACAATCTTACAATCACAGTATGCAATCTTATGAATACTGTCATGTTAAAATGCAAAAAGTAAATAAATTTTATATCCTTTAACTGGATTTAAAGCTTTATCTTTGAAATGCTTCTTTTAGTTCCATTTATTTTTTTAAAAAACAGACAAAGGATTTAAATAACCTTTTGAATTTCCTCTGTAAATTAATGCATTATCAATTAGTCTGTTCTTACATTTCTGCTAATTACTAGACTTGAATATCAATATGCATATACACGTGTAATTATATTTAATAGTTGCGAAATGACGACGTAAACTGGTCTACCAAAAAACCTTTATACTTATGGAAGCATAAATGAAAGTATCTAATTTCTGCCAGATAGTTTGGAAAAGAAATAGCATAATTACAGAAACTCAATGCATAATTAATTCACTTATAAAGCCAAATTTCACTTATTGTTCCTCAAAACCAATTAATGCATAAATTTTAAATCGTGCATTTATGTGTAAAATGTAGTCAAAATGATGTTTATTAATATTAAAGAATTTTTTTTAAAGCCATCCTACTGGTATGGCTTGAAAGTTTTGGAAGGTGGATGCCCGCTCAGGTGTTATCTTTGTCATCTATCTTATATCAATTCTGCAATTGTTTCAAAGTCAGATGAAATAAAACTAATCCCATCTAAGATTGAGAGCAAAAAAAAATGTATTACCTGGTGGAATCATCCTGAATCATGATAAGAATGAAAATAATTGATATAATTGCAAAGATTATAATTTGAAGCACGGGCAAAAATATAACATAAAATAAAGTGCTATAATTGAAAATGCGATTTAATTTTTTTATATAAATCATAACCCTGAAGATCTAGATGAATGAAGCTTAATGCTTCGCTTTATTTCAAAAATTTTGTATCTGTTTTAAATTTTGAATAAAAGCAGTCAAGTATTTGATAATAGGCATGGGTTGTTAAATTCAGAATCGAAGATCTATAAGTACTGTGTTGTTAGGCACATTGTAAGTCTATATTTTGCAAGTATGCGAAAAAAATTGAGAAAAAAGTATTTTCTTTTTTATTATCTGATACAGCCAAAATGAGCAGGCATATAATCAAATAAAAAAATGATATCTACGATAACAGATTTCAAGTCATCATTGAGAGCATTACTATGTTTTAAGTCATTATTGTCACGTTAAAACATGATGTTGTTTTGGGGATGAGGTTTTTGGCGTCAACAAAAATACGTAGATAACCGAATCAACAAATTAAAAAAAAATATTATTTGCCCGAGTATCTGAACCCCACCCCCAGCTTTTAATAACGCGTTGCCATCGCATTTCAAAAGCTTTGATTTTTAAAAAATGAGTAAATGACTACAGTAAATAAAACCATGAAAAATGTCATTTTGAGCACGTGATTATATGAAATGAAATAAATAGGAAATGTGTTATTATTTTAAACAATAAATGCGAGACAGAGTTTTTTTTGGATCGTTTGCAATACTAAAGTGACTCATTCAATGAAACAATTGAAATGAATAAAAATATAATTTAACTTGCACGAGCACGTGGTGCTTGGCTGTTCGAGAAATGATGCACTGACATGATTCATTGAAATATGCATAACAGATTTCATTTTAATCTTTATTGTTTTTTATCATTCTTCTTCTTCTTTTTTTGCTTTGTATTTTGTTAGATAGCATAGTTTTCATTTTGACATTGGAAATTTAATTATTTTCATTCATTTATTAGTTTTAAAACTTCGTCTAATTTAATTCTACATAACAGCTATGATGTCATAGTTCTATGTCAACTTTTTAAAAACGCATCATCTGCTGTCAAAGAAATAATAAAGAAATACGTAATAATAAAGAAATACTGGTAAAGGCAGTCAACCTTTTAAAAGTGCATCTGCTTTCAAAGAAGTATGAATAATAATAATAATAGTGAAATATTGGTGAAAGCAGGTAAAAAATACATGCTATTAAAAGATGTTGATGAAAATTGCTGTCTATGCTTGGTTCCTTGACTACGATATTTCGAACTACACTTATTCCTTGAATTCAATTATTCAAAACCTAACCACACGAAGCGAATGATGGTAAACCTAACGAATTTACTATCAATTTTTCAAAAGATAATAAACATAAGTTTTCTTTTAACATGTGTAGCTAGATAAATCAATTAAAGTCTCATAAAAAAGCAACATTTTGAATTAACATGTGAATAGAAATGATGAACTTTAAAGTCTCTTTCGAAAAGCTTATCATCACATTCTGAAGTATGTGTGTAATTTATTTATTTAAAGAATTAATCCTTATGCTTTAATTCTCATGTATATTTTAATGTAAATTAAATAAATATTTTTTTAAAAAATACAATACAAAAAAAATCGGTAAATTAATTAATTATTTAAGTTAACAAATGCTAAAGCACTAGGGAATATTTAGTGAAAATTCCGTAATAATGAATCAATAATTAATTCAATAATTTGTTAATAAAAGACGTATAAATAGTTTCCTGACGAACAATGTTTATTTAGTACTACATACACTATATCTGAATATTAACCAGCAGTAGTAGTTGATACATAATTGGTTTATAAGTAGCAATTAATACTAGTAAATAAAGAGATAATATCAGAAATAAAATTTAAAAAATATTCTATTAATAATAATTTTATTAAATATGTAAATAAGTTGAATATATTGGAAGAATATAGTGTATACTTTTTATAAAAAATTTAGTACATAGTTTATATATCAAGTTAATAGTTTAAGTATACAATTATTTTAATAATAGAACAGAGTATAATCTTTTAAATAAACTATTATGCTAAAGAAGTAGAAATTTGAATAAACTGGGATATTCATTTTTAGTGTCCTTAAATATAATTTATTTATTAATTTTTTGAAAAAAAAGGGAGTTTTATTGTCTATTGATTGGATGACTTGCACAACTGTTTTTCGACTGATTTGGACATTAAAAATAATTAATTGAGGACACATGATACAGACATATTTAATTAAAAAGATATCTTGGAAAAAAAATTATTTTTGGCATACAATTAATCAAAATAAATTCGAATTTTAGTAGGTATCTTAACGTTATTTTCATAAAATTTTTGTAAGAATCAGTGGAAAAGAATCTAATTGCTGTTGAATTCAAATTAAATATACTTGAGTTATCTGAATTACGTTTAATACTTGAGGTGAATAACCTAAGCTGTTTTCTTGGTTTTGAAATCATGACGTCGAGAAATTATCGCACATTTTTGCGATAACCCGCACGTGCTGTTTACCAACAGATCACCGTGACCCTGAAGTTATAAATATAATGAGAGGTTTATTTTGGTTGAAAGCCGAATGCTAATTTTGGTTGATTCCTTAATTTTTAGATACCTCACTTGAGGCGAAATGAAAGACGGCAGAAAATGATCGAAGAGGAAGAAGCAAAAAGTTTTTACTTCCGCATTGAGAAGCACGCGAGCAGAAAGATTCGTTGTTTTGAAAAAATTTGACTCATGCAGATTATCAGTTTTTTAACCCCTTTGAGTTTAAAAACGAGTAATATAAAAAAATTAAATCAATTGATACTTTGAATATTAGGAAAAATTTAGGAAGTTTGAAAAAAGTTTATTTTAGTTACTTTTTATTAAATAATTACAATTTTTGTTCTCGTGTTCCACTTTACAATGGAAAGAGGGGTGCAGAAGCTTCTGAGAGTATGGACTCCTGAGCAGCCGAATAACGATCATGTTTGACTCAGTACCCCCAGTGGTATAACGCCCGATAAGGAGAATTTTGCGACTAGGTTCGAACTCGCAGCACAAGGGATGCGAATCCAAAGGCCTACCAAACAGGTTATCCCCAACCTAACAATGACGCCTACTATAAAAGAGGGAAAGTTAGTTTTTAATGAATTAATAAAAAACTAATGAAGTAATATTTGAAACAATTGTGTATGTGTGTGTGTGTGTATTTCAAACGAGTTCGAATTTCTTAAACACTTTTCTAGATTTTTTAATCTATAAGAAGAGGTTAATAAGTAATAAAAGAATTTGGGGGGGGGGTGAGGAAAAAAAAGGCTTAGAGTTTTCATAGATACGTATTAAGAAAAGGCTCATTCACTTTTTCATAGCAAGTTATAAATAACATTCTTATGTGGAAGTATTCAAAAAAGTAGAGGGTAAAATAGAGTACACTGTCAATTTTTTGATTCTAGTCTGCATTCTTCCTCAATCCACTGTTACTATTCTGAGGTACCTCCCCTCCCCCTTGTTACCTTTCGTTATTCTATCAAGTACAAAGCTTTCCTTTGTGTATTTGTTTCCTTTAATAGTTGCGAACTCAAATCTTCAGCACAGAAAAATGTTATTTTAAATTTATATTTCGGTAGATATTTACATCTGCAGGTGGACAATTTTAGTATTAGGAGTGCATTATGGGTGAGCAATTTATAATATATATATATAGTTGAGGAATGGAGTCAATTCATGCTTATGTGGTGCATATTAAGTATGTTTTGAGGTTTTGCGATCAGGGCCCGACTTAGCCTAGTTGGGCCCCGGGGTAAAAACTTTTTTGGGGCTCCTTCTGCTTTATTACTTTAGTAATGAAGAACATTCATTAAAAAAAGAGACGTAAAATAAAATTTCTATTCAATTTTGGGGCCCTCACTTATGTGGGGGCGGGGGGCAGCTACCCCGTAAGTCCCTGCCTTATTCAGGCCCTGTTTGCGATTGGAATTCACCTGCTGAAAAATAAAGACCATTGTGTGACAACGCAGCTTAATCAAAGCAGTCTTTTAATATCATGAATTGACTCTTTTCAATGAAACTGTTGAAATGATTTTTAAAATTTGAAATCTTGGCGAGTCAC
>JAOUZG010043444.1:4687455-4709303 GCA_026289955.1 Argiope argentata
AAAAAGCAGTAGTAATTGAAAGAATATTTCTGGTAAGAAACAGTTTACAAAAAAGGGAATTAAAACTTTTTACTTTTAGAATTTTCCTTCATCAAAGGAGCTCTGTTATATTAAGATATGCTTGACAATAATGAGATTCTCATTTTTTTGAAAGGAATTTTTTTATATACTGGCTGGTTGAAGATAACTGCAAAGATTAATTTCACTTTAGTATTTATTATTCTATCAAGGATTACATTTTATGATAGGTTTTTTAAACGATCAAATGGATGGAAATTAATCTTTGTTATTGTTTTTTTATTAGCGAAATATATATTTTTTTAATTTAAAACATTTTCGAGATCCAATATTATAAACTATTTTAAAGTAATTTTAATATTTTATTACAACATTAAATTTTATGCTGCAAATATAATGTTGCACAGGTACAAACCTATTTTATAACAAAAACATTTGGACTTATTTGCAAGGATTCTATATTAATGATATCTTAAATTAGATGAGAGTTAAACCGCCCTTGAAGCCTGAACGTAAAATTTAATATCTAACCGCTCATTTTCTTACTTTAGGTGACATCGTTGTATCAAATAATTGGATTAAAAGATGAGTGCATCTCCTAAATTAAATTACTTTTATAAAAAAACCCATTTTTAATTAGATTGCTTATACTGAATCACTTCTAACATGAATTATAAAAAAAAATAGTTATACACCATCCATTTCTTTTATTTAATATGATGCTTCTCACTCTTTTTAAACAGATCAATCCTGAAGATCAGAGTTACGGACATCCACCCCGTGCAACCTCAGCAGATGAGCCATTAAGATTAGCCATAAGGTTCTGCGAACACGAGACAGCTCGATTTCTGCTGGAACATGGAGCAAACGCCAATGCTTGCTATTATCTCGGTCAGGAAATCAACCTGGTGAACTCGCTGGATACGCGATCAGTAGAGCTATTGCTACTGTATGGAGCTGATGTAAATGCCAGAGATCTCCAGGGTCTTACACCCCTGATGAAAGCATGCCGCAATTCTCAAGCCGTGGAAACTGTCCACTTGCTGATAAGGTACATTTGAGTTGTTAACATTTTCAAAGATTAGTTCAAACATTATTAATGGCTCAAAGATTAGTTCAAACATTATTAATGGTTCAAAGATGAGTTCAAATGTTATTAAGGGTTCAAAGATTAGTTCAAACATTACTAATGGCTCAAAGATTAGTTCAAACATTATTAAGGGTTAAAGATTAGTTCAAACATTATTTATGATTCAAAAATTAAGTACAAACTTTTAAAACTGCCGGAAAATACAAAGTTTTCTAAATTAAATAGATGAAAAAAGAAAGATAAATCTTAACAATTTCTTTTTCTTTTCTTTTTTTAATTTTATACCAGTGTTTTTGGTTAGAGATTCTTCAATGTGTAGTTGCACTTTTAGTGACAATTTTGAGTTCAGTGTAACTTTTTTTATTGATCTTGAAATAGCTGTGCAGTGCAAACTGATTATATATATATATATATATATATATATATATATATATATATATATACACTGAAGTGACAAAAGTCATGGGATGACTGTTAATATCGTGTCGGTCCTCCTTTTGCCCGGAGAAGTGCAACAACTCGACGTGTCATGGAGTCCACAAGTCGTTGGAAGTCCTCTGCAGGAATATTGAGCCATGCTGTCTGTATAGACATCCATAATTGTGAAATGTGCAGGAGTTTGGGCACGAACGGACCTTTCGATGATGTCCCATAAATGCTCGATCCGATTCATATCGGGTGATCTAGGTGGCCAGATCATGCACTGGAATTCTTCAAATCTTCAAACCAATCACGAACAGTTCTGGCCCGGTGACATGGCGCATTGTCATCCATAAAAATCCCATCGTTGTGTGGGTACGTGAAGTCCATGAATGGCTGCAAGTGATCTGCAAGCAGCTGAACATAACCATTTCCAGTCAATGATCAGTTCAGTTGCACCAGAGGACCGAGTCCATGCCATGTAAAAATATCCCTCACCATTATGCAGCCACCACTAGCTTGAACAGTGCCTTGCTGACAGTTTGGATCCATGGCTTCGTGGGGTCTGCGCCACACTCGAACTCTACCATCAGCTCGTAACAACTGAAATCTTGACTCATCTGACCACGCCAAGGTTTTCCACTGGTTTAAGGACCAGTCGATATGCTCACGAGCCCAGGAGAGTCGCTGCAGGCGATGTCGTGCTGTCAATAAAGGCACTCGAGTCGGTCTTCTGCTGTCTTAGCCCAAGGAAGACAAATTTCGCCGCACAGTCCTATCGGACACGTCCCTCGTACGTCCCACATTGATTCCTGTAGTTATTTGACGAAGTGTTGCGTGTCTATTAACATTGACCGTTCTACACAGACGTCGGTGGTCTCGGTCGTTATGTGCAGGTGGTCGCCCACTGCGCTGTCCATGATGGGATGGGATTCCTGAAATTTCATACTCCCGGCACACTCTTGATACTGTGGACCTCGGAATGTTGAATTTACTAACGATATCCGCAATGGAATGACCCATGCGTCTAGCTCCAACTAACATTCCACGTTCAAAGTCTGTTAATTTTTGTCGTGCCACCATAAATCGCGAAAAACCTGTTCACATGAATAACTTGAACACAAATGAAAGCTCTGGAAAACGAACTGCGCATTTATACTTTTTCGCTGCGATACTACTGCCATCTGTATATTTGCATATTGCTATCCCATGACTTTTTTCACTGCAGTGTGTATATGTATGTATGTATATATATATATATATATATATATATATATATATATATATATATATATATAGAGAGAGAGAGAGAGAGAGAGAGAGAGAGAGAGAGAACTTTAATTTCAATTGTAATTAATATCCAAAGTTTTGTCATAGTAATTTTATAAATGCATCCACCTTTTTTATTTAATAAATTAAATAAGTGTTGTAAAGATAATGCGTCATTGACTTCCAATGCCCAGGGGATAAATGATAAATCACCGATGTAAATAGATTCTTTTAAAGGATTTCCGTGTTTCTCTTGTCAAAGGCCAACAAGTGTAAGAATTCTGGTCAAAATTTAGCAGCATTCAGCATTTATGAGAATATCATAGTATATAAGATCAGGATAAATGAATCTTACCCTTTTTTTGTCTGCGTAACCATCGTCTGCTTTTATGCCGCACCTCTCGAGGAGGGAATAAAAAAAATTAAAAAGTCAACATTGTCTTCTCCATGATTTTCGGCCACAACTAACTTCAGATTCAAATCAAAATTAATATGGATAACGTAATATATATCCATTGTATTTGTCCGATTGTATTTGTAATTGTATTTTTTCGATCATGGTATATTAATCAAAATATATAATTCAATATATTTTTTATTCAAAATAATCATCAGTCTCGATATCTTATCAATATTTTGACATCCATTTTTATAACGATGCATTCTACATATCATCCATGCGAAAAGATGTAAATAAATTAATATGTTTCAGCTACGGTGCCGACGTCAATGCTGCGAGTATTGAAGACGGGAAGACAGCTTTACACTACGCTGTATTGTTGGGCAATTTGGAAATCGTTCAAATATTGATCTACAACGGAGCTATCATCAATTTTCCCATGGAAAGGACAAGACCACCTCCTTTGTACTATGCTGTTCTTCGCGGAGATGTGGCAATCCTGGAATTGCTTTTGGATTCGGGAGCAGATATTAATACTGTATCAGTTGTGGTTGGCTCAGCTTTGCATCTGGCGCTGGTAGAAAAGATCGCCAACCAAGTGGAGATCGTGCACACACTTTTACGCCGAGGAGCTAATCCAAATGCCATCACTTTATCAGATGGCAAGCCTGTGCTGAAACCTCCTATTGGAGAATATCTCCTAAGCTGTGAGCATCCACGCTTGGAGATCTTGAAATTGCTTCTTAGGTGAGTTACCTATTAGCTTGATATTCAAAAATTCGATTGTTTTGTTGCTTTGGTTGGCTTCTGCTGGAATTTCGCCAAGATTTCTATACATTAATCATGGAATGAAAAATTAAATAAAATGCTAGTTTTTTTAAAGTATGTGAAAATAATTCATAATAACCGATACTATAATTAAAATAGCTTTATTTCATCAAATGCGCCTCTCGTTAACATTCTAAAACGATTGAAAAGAGTACTTTTCCTGTTCAAAAAATGGCGATTTATTGATTAAATTCATAGATAACTTCTATATTTAATTTATTATTATGTCAGAACATGCTATTGTTTTGGAAATTACATTTTCTGGCGTCAACAAAAATCCGTAAGCGAAAAATAAAATTTTTTAATTTGCACGAGCATCTCAAAAAATCAGTTTTGAATAACAGGTTGCCATTGCATTTAGAAAAACTCTGATTTAAAAAATAAATTAATGACTACGGCGAATAATACGTAAAAACATGTCATTTTGAGAACGTGATTTTATGAAATGAAACAAATAGGAAATGTGACATGTTTTTAAAACAATAAATGCGAGACAAAGTGTGTTGGATCATTTGCAATGCTAAAGTGACTCATTCGATGAAACAATTAAAATGAATTAAAATATATTTTGACTTGCACGAGCACGTGACGCTTGGCCGTTCAAGAAATGATGTTCTGACATGGCCCTTTGAAATATGCATAGCAGATTTCATTTGATCATTTTTTTTAATAATTTTCCTCTACCTTTAATGAAATTATGTATGTTTCCCACATTTGTTGGTTTAATAAAATACAACAAATATGCAACTGCTTTGAAGTATGCTACTTTTAAGTTGCAACTATATTAATTCATGAATTAATTAATTCATATCAAATTAAGTAGACCTAATAACTTCTAGTATTTAACTATGAAGTATTACATATGTAATCCCTATTATTAAGAAAAATTGTTTTTGGTATGAGAAAAAAGCTTCATACTTCTCAGAATTTTTATTTGACAATTTTTTACTTTTTTAAAATTTAATCAATTTTCTTCTTCTCATGAAAGATGTACTCGCAGTATCAATTTTAAAACATCTTAGAATTAAAAAAAAATAACATTTACATATATATCTTCTTTTAATAAAATGTATTTCTTCAAAATTGGTATAAAAGTAATCTTCGAAGATGGCGAATGTTACAAAAATTAATTTTGTCATGTCAGTCAGTTTTGATGAACGAGACAAAAGATACCTTATTACTTTCATGATTTATTTTTATTTTTATTATTTTATTTTAAATTCAACCTTAGAAATAAAGATAAAGTATTCTGAATAGTTTGCTATACTTCAAAGTGAAGAGATTAATTGGAATTGAAAATCGGCGATGATTCTGTAATTCGGAAAATTTGTTTTGTAAACAAAAATGTTTTACACATTTATTTCAATCATTAATATTAGATATTCTTATAAATGATTCTTCAACTCTTTCGTTTACTTTAATTTTTCATTTTGGACAATAACGATTTATAATCGAAACAAGGCGAACACGCAAACCGTTGCCAAGTGACAATTAAAAAATTCGACCTAATTTTGCGTCCATATAAGAATTTTCTGTACTGAGTCCGAGTTCTTTTGTTTGAAGACATTTAATGCAGCCTTCAAAATTATTCAAATCTTTTCCAAACTGTTTCTGCACCTCTACTTTGAAATTACCAAATGCTCACCTTAGATTTTCAAAAGATCTTGTTATCGCTTTCAAATTTTTTGTATAAGGACAGTAAATAAACTATTTCGTTGCATTTGCAGGTGGGGGAAAATGAAATTGACGTATACAAATTTTCTTTTATCTAAACCAGAAAGCGAATATGATTTCATATTTCTAACAGTTAAGTTATCATTGATGTTAAAAGAAATGTCTGTTAAACTTAAATTTTTGATCAGCTTCTTACAGAAAACACTTAAATTCTAATGGTCTGATATTCTTAAATTATAGTTTATTTAGTTTTTTTTTCTTTTTAGGTATGGTGCCCGTATAGTTTTCGAAATCCAGAGGAATCACAATCTTGGAATTCTAAAAGTCGTACACAGAATCCATCTCGGTCTGAATCCAGAGGTGTTTGCATTATTAGTCGAAGCTTCTGAAACTTTTAATATTCCATTCATAGAACAATCTAGACAGTTGAGTGAAGACCACAAAGAAATACTCTACAAAAGAGCTTTGCAGCCTTTTACACTTCAGCAAGCGGCAAGGATACATCTAAGAAAAAATTTGGGTTGGGGACCTTCATTTCTTAAAGCAGTGCAAAGCCTTGGAATCCCAAAATCGTTGGAAAGCTATGTATTATTTGAAGAATGAAATCTTGTTTGAACATCTAAAACAAATCGTTGTGCGTCAGCTCCTTTTTTATATACATTTTATATATAGTTGTAATATTGTGTGTTTATATTTGGATGGTTTGTAAAAGGATTATTAATATTTTCATAAAATACGGATTAAAATTTTATATTTATTAGTAACAGTGGATTGTGCTTTATTAAAATATATAGATAAAAAATTAAAAGGAAATCCGCTATGCACATTTCAGTGTATCATGTCAGAACATCATTTCTTGAACGGCCAAGCACCACGTGCTCTTGCAAGTTAAATTTTATTTTTATTCATTTTAATTGCTTCATTGAATGAGTCGCTTTAGTATTGCAAACGATCCAAAAACATTTTGTCTCGCATTGATTGTTAAAAATATATATCACATTTCCTACTTTTTTCATTTCATATAATCACGTGCTCAAAATGACATTTTTCTCTGTTTTATTTGCTGTAGTCATTAACTTGTTTTTTTTTAAATCAGAACTTTTGTAAATGCAATGGCAACGCTTTATTGAAAGCTGATTTTTTTAAAGATGCTCGTGCAGATAAAAAATTTTTATTTTTCACCTACGGAATTTTGTTGATGCCAAAAACCTCATCCCAAAAACAACATCATGTTCTGACATGATAACAAAGAAGAACACTGAAATTTCGCAATGAGAAAGAGAAAATAAAATACAATTTTCATTCAGATTTTTAAAACGAGATTACAATTTTTTTTTTCTATTTTCATCTATCGCATTTCAATTGTTGAATTTTGAATATTTGATAATACTCAACTTCGAACCTATGGCCTTTTATAGTTATATATTAGCACAGCAGTGAAAAGGCATTTTATTTGTCAGGTTCATTAACAGTAAAATATATGTTTTTACTAGCGGTACACGCACGGCTCTATCCGTGGCATAGCATCCAAGAAGAAAACTTAGCTTTAAAGTTAAGTCTAGCCTTCACCCGATATGACATTTAGAAATGATCAAAAATAGCAACAAGCCAATTTTTTATAGCATACATTCAAAATATTTAAACTTTGAAAAAGGTAAAAATAGGAAATATTCATAGACAAAAGAATTCACTGAAATTATACATTGTATAATTTCCTGGAAAAATCTGTTTTATAAATAAGTCATTATAATTTATAAAAAAGTTATTGTGCCCATTGTTCCACACTGGCTTATCAATTCTATATGAAATGGTATGAAAATAAAATTCAGCTTGTTTCATAGCATTTCGTTGTAAACTATATTGGCTGTTTTTTTTCCTGGTGCCAGACAAAAAAAAATTGTTTGGTTGTAACTCTAGAAAAAGCCATATAAAGTTGTCCAGGAGAAAAAAAAAATTTTCGCTTAGGTTAATTTCGGCAAAGTGAATTTTGAATCACTGTTTAAAATCGGTCGCAAATAAAGAAATGTGTGGCATGTGTATACCACAGCTCTTGCTATTTTCACATGCGCAGTTTGAGATTTTCGAGCAAACGCGGATAAGATCAAAACGCAGATATATATTACTGTTTTAAGCATACGCGAATTGTAATAGAAAAATAATTAAAATCGAAATAATAAAACTCGTTTCTTTAATCTTGATAGGACTTTAATGTCCTAAAACCTTACCAAATAATGCTATAAAAACGGTATAAATACCTCTAATATCCATTAACTATTTCTCAAGTTTTTCAAACATACAGACGCTTTCAGGAGACTTCATTTTGTTCTATGTATAGATATATTTTATCTTCATTTCTTTCGATCTCAATTTAACATCTTTAATATTTAATCTCATTAAGATCTAGTTAAAAGAACATTTCTCTATTATTTCAATTTGGAAGCTTTATATTAATAGAGTGCCTTTATTTAAATAAAATCGGTTTTTTATTGATGAAATCCCTTAATTTTCAGTTTTTATTTAACTCATTGGAAAAGGGGATTTTAATTTAGCTAACAAGTACTGATTCAAAGAAAACTCATCGGAAAAAATTTTATTGTACGCAAATGAATTGAAAAGAAACCTTTAAAAAATATTATTGAATTCTATTTATATATATATATATATATAAAGATGAAATTCAGCATTCGATTCTTCATTCACTTCTTAATACACCAGAGTTGTGATATTTTTTTACTTTTGTACATTCTGATACATGTGATGGGTGATAATAAGCAGTTTTAATTATCTCAGAACGTAACTATGAATTAATCGATTAATTTAATTTTTATTTCATACAAATAATGACAACTAATAGAGATTTTTTAAATAAAAAATGCATGTCATCCATATATTTAAAATAATAAGGAAAACCAATAAATCAGTTCCCCCACTCAAACCATTGTTCCGAATTTTCCAGTTTTTGTTTCATCCGAGCTCGTGACTTCCAGTGTGTCATCAAAGATCACATGACTTTTTCTACTCTTCATTTTAGAGAGAAATTTTTTTAAAAAAATAGTACATTGTATGTAGAGTAATTTTTTGATAGAATAAGCCAGCCCGAAAAAGGTTATCAAAAAGTTTTTTTCATTCATATAAATATTCATGATTTCCAGATACTCTAATAATTGCCGTTTTCCGTCCGCGTTTTCATACAAAAATATATAACAAAAAAAAAAAACCTTTCTATAGACTTAGCTTTAGCAATTGGAATGATGTCGCCAAGTTTCGTCGCCAGTTCAATAATTTCGTCAATAAGGAATTAATCAATCATAATATTTTATCGTTATTGAGCAACTTTTGCCTATATAAATGCGATTTACGGGTACTTTTAACCACTTGCTAGGGTTTATTACTAACAAAAATTCGCTTTCTTACTCATATATTTAATCGAAAAACCAAATTCCTGCCAAAAATTAATATTTCATAATTATTGCTCGCCAATGTCATGCAAAAGATTCTTGGTCTTAATTAAGGTCCACAATTTTGTGCATAGAGAGGGGTAACAACATTATTAGAGTATGTGGAAACTTTTGGGGTGACAACTGGTATAACTTATTTGTCGTCAGTCGAAGAAACATAACATTTATAAAAAAATCTTTAAGGGAATCTGAAAATAGTGATAATGAAATGGTGAAAAAATAGCATAATAATGAAAGTAGAAGCATGAATGTTTTATTTCTTTAAAATTCTCTCTTCCTTCTTCGTTAATTAAATAAATATCTAAATACACTATGAGAATTCTTCAAATACTGCTTTTTTAAATTTATTATTCAAATTTTAACTTTTACTCATCAATGTGCCAGTTAAGATTTTCTCCAAAACTCAGTGATAAAAAAATAAAAAAACACCGTTCCATTTCACTTAATATTATGCTGAAGACGTGTTCAAGTAATTTCGATAAGTTTCGATAAACTAATTCAATCTCGGTTCAATAGCTTTTGAGGAATAAGGATATAGAACATGTTTAAGAAAACATGCAACTAGATATTAAATAATTCAGACAATTACGATTTTGCTTTGATCTTTATATGCAATTTGATTTTATTAGATGGATCACATGCATATAGAACAGAACAAATGTAAGACAACAAATTAGTGTTTATCAAACCTCAATTCCAACTTGAAACTCAGAAAGTAACATAAAAAATCGTTTCTTAAAATCAATTCTTAGGTTATTGAGAATTTTTTTTATTTTAGTTACTTTTTATTAAATAATAATTCCTGTTCTCGTTTACCGCTCTATAACGAAATCAGGGGTGCAGTAGCTTCTAAGGATATGGACCCCTGAGCACCCGAGGGCAGAAACCTGACTTTTAGCTCAAACACGTCACAAACCCTTTTTACAGGACGGACTTCATTCATGCATTTCATTCATCCACAGACTGCAATTTAGATCTGAAACAGAGTATGATCAAATCTTCCCCAGTATCTCTAGTGGTAATACTCTCCACATGGAGAAGTTTATGACCACGACAGATTTAACGTCCACCACACATGGAGAAATTTGGGTAAGCAAGTTCGAACTTGCAGCCCAAGGAAAGTGAATCCAACGCCCTACCAACCAGGCTTTCCCATCCTAACAAATGCAATCACTATAAATAATTGATAAAAAATTATATTGGCAAGAAAGTTAGTCTTTAATTAATTAATATTTGAAAAACTGTATTAATATCAAATTTCATCCACGACAAGTTAAAAAAAATGTATTTTGACTTGAGTGGATGAATAAACAGTATTTTATTAGAGATCAAAAATTTGAACAACACACACACACACACACACACACACACACACACACACACACACACACACATATATATATATATATATATATATATATATATATATATATATATATATATATATATATATATATATATATATATATATATATATATAGGGAGAGTGTTAGCTAATAGTAGGAATTGAAAAATACTTTCCTGCTGGATTCATAAATTAAAATTTTAATTGTAACTAAGATTGAAATCAATACCTCGAACAAGCTATTTGTTTCTAATATCAGCTAGTTTATAATAAAGGTTTTTTAGATACAAATTTGATTCAAATTTCAAATCATTTATAAACGTCGAGACATTCGTTCTGACTAATGTTTTTCTCTTTTCATATCTTTTAAAATTTGTTTTGTAAACAGCATTTGACACTTTGGCAACTCCATTAGAGTTTTATATTTTCGTATTCAAGAAAATTAAAGGCCGTCTGTGTACTTCTTGACGTATTTGGCAAATGAAACAGCTGTTGCATTATGTCGTCATCAACGGAAACACGGAAAATGTTTTGATCGGGAGCCAAATAAAAAATGTCGAGAAACTCCACTTTCAATTTTAACTTCAACGGTGTTCAAACTAGTTATTTCCCCTGGCATAAGCGATGAATTTAACTAGCTTCATAGCGCCTTTTACGCCGCCATCCGCCATTGAAGCAGGTACGTTACTTCGTTTCGATATTATTCGTGATCATCGAAGTTTTTGAATAGAAACGTGTAATAAACAATCACTTCACTTTAACCTTTCTTAACACTATAATTTTCATCTGCTTTCGTGGTAAATTTTTGAACACTTTCGATGCCCTAAAAAATATGTATTTGGTAATTTTTTTGAATTTCAATTAGACTTAAGTGTAAAATTTTCAAATTGTTATTAAAAATATTATGAAATTATTTCTTTTTTAACAAATATGCGAAATTAAAAAAAATTTTAAGTGCCTAATGAATTATAAACTAAATGATTTCTTCCTACATTTGATGGTATTAGAATTCACCAGGGCCTGATTAAGGTAGGGGCATATGGGGCAGTTGCCCCGAGTCCCACATGTGTGTGTGGGGGGGCTCCCAAATCGAATAGAAATTTTATTTTACTTTTCCTTCTTTAATGAATGTTCTTCATTAAAGAAGGAAAAAAAGTGAAGCAAAGGGGAGCCCTAAGAAGTTTTTGCCCCGGGCCTTAACTTGGCTAAGTCAGACCCTGGGTATCATTTGATGATCATAAAGATATTCAATTTAATATCCAGCAAACATGGAACGCATCGGACAAAACAAATTTAGTTAAGAACAATTAATTTTTCAGAAATAAACTAAGCCTTTCCAAAAAACAAAATTAAACGGTTATTAAAAATAAGTTATTTTCAATCATTTTTATTTCTTTCACATAATTTTCTTATACTGAATTTTTTTTCGTTTCAAGATTGTTATTAAATCGTATTAAATGACTTTCGTACTTTTCTTACAAACTAACATGATTTTTTGAAAGAATAAAACATGTGTTTTTATAGTTGATGTGTAAATGAAAGCTTTATATTCAGCTTCAGACTTTCGTAAAATCGTTCATTATCTTTCTTGTTAAATAGATGGATGTAAAAGCTTGAAAACACTTTGATACGCAAATATTCATAGCAAAACTTTTCAATGAAATACGAAATCTTGTTTATATAGAGTTTTATTTGATATCTGTATTTCCCAGAAAGAACCAAAGTAGAGATTTTAATATTATTATTCAAATTTTTGCCTCATCATGGTAATTTTTTGCCAAGTTTCTATAATTTTATTCTATATTCAAGTTCCTTATAAATATTAAAGTAGCGAAGATCGAGTTCAAAAATAAAAACTTTCGTTGTATTAATTTTTGTTTTCACACTACTTTTAGACATAATCTATTTTTGTTTATATATTTATTTCTATTTCAATTTTTTCTTATCTTTCTTCTTGTAGAAAATGCAAAAAAAAATTTATAAATGTAATCCATAAGTGAGATAAAAATTTTAACTATGTAGAATTTCTCTTTTTAAATTAATCATAATAGTATGAAATACAATACAGAATTATAAAATAAAGAAGGAATTTTTTTAAAAAAAGGTTTTTGTTAAAATACATCAACAAAAACAAAGTGGACCATTTTTGCCTTATATATTGAAATGCTTCAATTTCTGGGAATAGAGTTAATTTTTGATATTATTTTTTACAGAGAAGTTAAATAAATAAAAGACTACTGATAAAAATAATCAATCATATTCCAGTCAATTCAGTGTTAGAGCTAAAATCTGTTGTGATTTTATAAAATACAGTAAAACCATCAAAAGCCTGCAAATCAAACTTTTTGTGACTTTAAAATATATTTACTCTATTATTTACATAATTTTATCACCACTTAATATCAAATTCAGCGTATGTTTATGTTTATTAATAAAAAATATTTTTTTATTATGCAAATTTTTCAAATCAAAGGTAACAACTCAAAACAGCATGCACTCTATTTCGTAAAAAGTGGTTTATTTATATGCTGCTGAAAGAATTGTTGCAACATCTAAAAAAAGCAATTCAAATTCTTTAAATCTAAAAATAATTCTATTTCAACAACCACACATATTTAAAATGTAAAACGCCACGCTTAGAAGACATTTAAACATATTTTATTGGTAAAACTGGTGAGGCTAAAAATCGAAAGAGATGGAAAAAATAAGCTTGATGGTGAAGTTATTGTACCCATTAAAAAAACTTAGTAAGATTAAAAACACTTTTAAGAAAAGTTTTTAAAAAGTTTGACTTATTTCTATTATCAACTTTTATCTTCAAACAACATTGAGAAGGATTGTAGTGAACAGATCGGCTAAAATTTGCTAAAGGAATCTCAAGTAAAATATAAGTAAACAATTTTCAAAAAAAAATATCTTTTCAATATAAATTCAATCTTTTCAAATAAATTTCTTTCTTTTCTTTTAAATTTAATCTTTTTCCAATATAAATTTATTAAGAAATATCTAAGTTCTTGAGTATCATATATATATTAACTTGATCCAGCGGCGAAAAAATAAAATTTTATTAAATATTAGCTGCCGTGGGCGGTCCTACTGGTTTTATATATCCTACTGGTTTACTGGTCCTACTGGTTTCATATTGATTGCATTTAAATTTTAATTAAATCATTTAAATGTAGTTTCATATTCAAAATTCCGCAAAATTGCCAGACTATAAAGTCCTGTAGTTTTAATAGTCTACATATTTTTTTTTTCATTGTGAGCATTGACTTTTTTAATGGACACCAATTCAATGGTATCATAGTGCTATTAAAAATGCTATTGTAAAGTTCATTTCTTTTCTAATTTTCCCAATATTTATTCATCTTGTAATTCATCGCGGTATATTTATTCATCTTCGGATTTTTATTTGTCTTATAAATCGAACAGTAATTTAGCAGGATCCATTTTCCCCAAATTTCAACAGAGGAAAGAAATTCCGTAATAAAAGATGTGATAAAACAATGAGAATGAATTATTACTCTGATATGTAAATCCAACTGAATTTGAATCCAGGGTAATTAACCCTTTCCTCAGTTATGAAAGAACATATTCAATCCCTTTTTTTAGTTTTATTCCTTTTATATGATCTACTGATATTTTTTTTATGAAATATTATTTTGCTGTAAAAGATTCACGGGAAAATTGGGAACTCATTTTATTCTCAAATTAAATTTTTAAAAATTTATATAGAAATTTATTAAACTTTCTAAATATTATTCTCAAATTCCTTCCATCATATATATTTTTGAAATTTCTATTATTTGCTGTAGCACAATAAAATATTTCAGTATTATAAAATCATGAAAACAAAAACAAATATTCAGTAGCATGTCTTCAGTGCTATATATAAATTTCTATGAATATAAAGTTTCCATTGATTTAGCAATATTACCCAGCAGCAGTATTGTTAAAACAATTTATCGACTCTATTTCAAACATTTTTTAACCTAATAGTACCATATTATTATTATGTGTAAAACATGCTGTTTTTGATAGGAGCTTTTGGTATCTCCGAAATTTAAGGGCAAAAGATAAAGATAATGGGAAGCCGGAAATTATCGGTTGAAGAATTTTTTTTACCTGATTTTGCCAGTATTACATTATTATTACGAAATCTTCTTTGAAAGTAGATGTGTTACTATAAGTTTTACCTACTTTTAGCAGTATTGCTTTATTATTACGTATGCTTCTTCACAACAGGCACGTTTTTAAAAGGTTGACTTAGAACTATGGCATCACAGCTGTTATTCCATCACAAAATCGGTCGAGCTCCAAAACTTTGTTTGCCAGCTAGTAAAATTGAAAATAAAAGTATATATATATATATATATATATATATATATATATATATTAGAGGGATAGAGAGCGATAAAGAAGCTTCATGATTGTTTCAAACCGGTTTAAACTGGTTAATGACTTAAATTAATTAAAACAAATGATGATTTAAAAATAATAATGTTCTCACATGATAACATAAAATTTGAGATAATAGGTTTCAATTTCTTTTTTGTATTACTTTTTTACCTTATTATTAGTGGTATTTTTTAAAATTGAAAATATATGTCAATTAGTTAAATTGTTTCATATTAGAAATTAATCATTCACAATGACAAAACTTATTTCATCATCATTTTTTATTTCTTTATAGATGTTTTCTATTGCTTGCAAGGCGATGACAATTCCAAACATCCATTCCCTCTAAGACGACTCGCTGATTTCATAATTCACAAAAAATCAGCAGCCTTCATCAAGGAATTCATCAATAGAGAAAATTTATTATGTTCTCTAGATGACCCCATATGCAAAGGACTGAGATTACTTCATTACGCTGTTTATCAAGATGAAATGAGAACTCTACAGCTTCTTTTGGATATGGGAGCCGATCCCAACCTTCCTGATGACACGGGGTATACACCTGTACATATATGTGCAGAAAAGGGTTATGCGCATCTAATAAAAATTCTTATGTCGTATGGGGCTCGAATACGTTTCACAGAAGTAAGTTCTAATTGTGAACTTGAAGAAAACACTAATTCTTAATTCTCAGAGGATGAGAATGAAATGCTTCGTATGCTTGAGCGGCTGAAATTTGTGGCTTTTTGCATAAAAGCATACGTATGGAAATAAAGGTAAAGAAACTATATTTTTAGGAACACTAATGTTTTGCACTTTGCATGAAAATCAACATTATATTCCTCAATAATATCTAAAATGATAATTACATAAAGATTAAAATGAAATCTGCTATGCATATTTCAATGTATCATCTCAGAACATAGTTTCTTGAGCGGCCAGGCACCACGTGCTCGTGCGAGTTAAATTATATTTTTATTCATTTGAATTGTTTCATCGAATGAGTCACTTTAGTATTGCAAACAATCCAAAAAAGTTTGCCTCGCATTGATTGTTTAAAAAAAAATGTCACCTTTCCTATTTATTTCATTTTATTTAATCATGTGCTCAAAATGACATTTTTCTAGGTTTTATCTGGTGTAATTATTTATTTATTTATTTTAATCAGAGATTTTGTAAATTCGATTGCGACACGTTATTAAAAGTTGATTTTTTGAGATGCTCGTGCAAATAATAACATTTCAATTTTTCGCCTCTTAGTTTTTGTTGACTCCAAAAACCTCATCCCAAAAACACCATCATGTTCTGGCATGATAACAAGATGTTACAATAAAACTACAATTTCATTTTCACTAACAAAAAAATTCATATTATTTGAAATGAAATTTTCAAATAATATGCATTGTTATTTTATATAAACATTGCTTTGCTGTAATTGTACTATTTTGATTGGGTAACAGTCATCGTATTGCGTTGTTTTTGCAATGAACATTTAATGCTATTTGTTTTGGTTTTGCTTCATTCTATTCATTTAAAAAAATGATTCTATCAATTCATGAACTTGATTGAACATGGTTTTGATTTTACTGCATGTATCTTTCTTATATAATTTTATTGGAGGTAGTTTAATCGAATTCAAGGAAATTATTTCATGTAAAATGGTTTATGTGATGTTCACTACTATGACTGTTCACTACTTTTAATAATCGAAATAATAATACATAAATGAAATAATTTGACATTAAACGTTGCTAAATTATTTTGTAACTCTGCGTATGTAAATCTGAATAAACGTTATCTATTGGAATATACAGAATTTAACTCAAACTTTCCTATTAATTATAATATCAAAGTCAAATTCTTTGTTTATTTCTACTTTATTATTATAAAAGAGAAAACAAACAGAATTTTCGTTGCTTATTTATTTATAAAAGTATAACAACCAAATCATCTATGCTTTATAAATTCCATGCTTACAATATTCTAATAAAGATTTATTTTATAAAATATTTTTAGTATTTTTTAAATTACATTTTGAAAATACATAGCTTATTCATTAATCAACCTTTGATATCTCTGTCCCTACTAAAACGCCCTCACCTTCTTAAAAATACGTTTTCGCAGAATATTTCATAAAAATCTTAGCTATTATTGGAACACAAGAAAAGGGCTAAAAATATAGTAAGCGTATAGTCTATCGAGAATTTTCATTGAACTTGAAATCCTGCCACCTGGCAAATGAAGTGCATTTATCGATAGCATTAGTGCCACAAGTTCAGATTTAATTCATTTTAAGAAAGAAAATTCTAATAAATAATATGAATTGTTTTATTTGGAAACCTTTTATAATTCACGTAAATCCACAAAAAGTAAAAAGCATGTTAAAAAATTGAAACATGCTATTTCAAATTTCAGGCTGTGTGGAACCATTATTATTTTTAAGGTTGTATTTATCAAAATTAATTTAAGTTATTAACCAATTTAAACAGGTTTGAAGTAATCATGTGACAATCAGAAAACGCATACGTCGATATATCGAGAATCGAGTACAGTATGGACATTCATACCAAGTTGTAACTTTTTGTTGATGATAAGTCGCCAAATGTAACAACCATCTTTACTGTTCTCTAATAACCTTAAAAGAGGAAAATTGATGCCCCAAAAGCGATAAATCACCAATTTTCTGCCCGTCCATTTTGTGGTTTCAAAAGCCTCATACAAATACAACATCCTGTTCTCACATGATGAAAAAATTTAACAAAAAAAAAAGATTAAAATAAAATCTGCTATGCATATTTCAATGTATCATGTCAGAACATAATTTCTTGATCGGCCAAGCACCACCGTACAAGTTAAATTATATTATTTATTTTAATTGCTTCATTGAATGAGTCACTTTAGTATTGCAAAACGATCCAAAAAACTTTGTCTCGCATTGTCTGTTTGAAAAAATATCACACTTTCTATTTATTTCATTTCATATAATCACGCGCTCAAAATGACATTTTTCTAGATTTCCTTTGCTGAAGTCATTAGCTTATATTTTTCACCTACGGTTTTTTGTTGATGCCAAAAACCTCATCATGTTCTGACATGATAACAAATAAATTGCTAGACATCATAATAAAATTGTTTAAAAGGCATTCAATTCGCATTTTTAAATCAATGCAAAGATGCTCATAACAAAAGACACAAAATTAATAAAATGAAGCCCAACTATTTTCTAAGAATACTTTTATATTATTTCAATTTTTTTTCTTTTAAAAAGTTAAAAAAACCAAAAAGTGGTGAAGAATGACTAACGGTATCAATCCATGCAAGGTCAAAATCATACGTCAAAATATCACCTTGAACCTTTGCATTCCGTTGCGGTGATACGTAATTCGGCGAAAGGCTAATAAAAAATTTACAGCATTTTTCCAAATTCAAAATGTTAAATGCATCTGATATGAATTATTTGAGCATAAATTTCATTATATTTTTCATTTTATTTAAAGAATTGAAGGGAAAAAAATATTATTGCACACTTTTTAGATTTTTTTTTCAACTCCTCCGAAAGCTCTTATATTTTGATAAGATTCTTTTTAAAAAACATATTACATTTATTATTCATTTGAATCAGCGTTTAGTAGAATAGTAAGATTAATCAATTTTATTCATAGCATCGTCGAAGTAAATCTCAGAAGCATTTAGATATTTAGTAGGAAAGTAAAAAATATGGAAGTTAAAAAAAGAATCCTAGATTACTAAAATAGTGATATAAAGGTAAAGGTAATTTCTTCATGGATATGGCTCTATGCATAGAATTAGTTTCTTTTCCAAACAATAAAAATTAAATAAAATAATCTTTTACTCATCGAAATTTATGCATAAAAGTTTAATTAAGAAATCAATCAGAAGTATATTGTCATTTCTTTTAACTATGCTGTTTCAGAAATTTATCTTTTTTAAATTCAAAAATTTGAATTTTTTCTAGATTAAATTAATATTTTCTATTGTAGATAACTCATTCTTTTATTTTCCATTTTTTAAAGGATGAAAAAAAATAATTATATATAAATTGTTTTATTTAAAGAATTGGAATTAAAAATTATTTCTTTAAAAGTCTGGTTTTAAATGGTTATATATAATGGTTATATATAAAAAAAGTTATATATAAAGTTAAAAAGTTACATAACACATTTTTCAGGGAAGAAAAACCCTAAATATTATTAATGAATTATAATTAATACAACAAATAGAGCAAATTTTACATTCGAATGAAGATTTCTTTTCTTCTCTCGAAAAATTCGTAAAAATTAACGTCTATTAGTTAAATGTTAAATATTTTACAAGAAAATTGAAAATGTATAAAAAAATTAAACATAAAAATTTTCTGATTTACCTTTTAGGTTTCTTTTCAATATTATCTGGGTTTCGCCAAATTTTAGAATTTAAATGGTTATATTAACATTTAAAATTCTAAATTTCGCATATGTTTTCATCGGCCAAAAAAAAATCGTTTGGCAAAGAAGAATGATTTAGTTGCCAAAAGATAAATTGAATAACAGAAGTTTTCCTTTAATACAATAGAACTTAGTTTAACAGATTAATTTTTTAAAAAAAACTTAGAAGGGCATACACTTGGAATAGAGATTATTAGAAAGTTAATTTCTATAGACTGAGTTTAGAATTAGTCATTTAATTTTTTTTTAAATATGGACTCAGAAATAACTGATATTCTAAACTTCTCTCAAAATAATAGTGCTCTTTAACTATTGTATGTCATAAATAATAAAATACTTTCATATTAAATAATGATTTGATAAAGGTAACTATTCACGTCGTTCAAGTATGAAATTAAAAGTTTTGTTGTATAATACAATTAATACTGTTATTTATATTTCACTCCGTTTTATACTTCGTGGAAATTGTGTGAGTAAGGTAATGATTTTTTCTTGTTTTGCCTTTTGAGTATCATAATGTAAACTAGAACGATGACTATAACGTGAAAATAGTATTGTTTATTTATTTTGGCTCTCACATTTTTAAACTTGAAAAAACGTCTGCGAAGTTTGTAGCTTTGTGTTCTTTTAACTCTAAAGGTTGTCCTAAAACTTTCCGCTCTCTTAAAAAGTAACCAGTTAAACAATTAAATAAAAGTAACTAAACATATTATAATTTTTAAAAAAATAACATCAGTAAGGAAGCAATTAAATGATTCTTGCGAACACAAAGGATTCTAAAGTAAATAGAAAGCGATATCATGGAACTAGACTATAAGAATTCTGTTATAAAGAATAAAAATATTAATGAAATTTCTTATGTGTACAGTAGAATTATACCATCAAAGAATAAATAGTAATTGTTTCAAAATTTAAAAAAAATTCTTGATGAAACTGTAATTAAAAGAGTGCATTCTAATTTGAAGTCTCTCTTTGTAACTGTTTTGTAACAAGAATCTAAATCGTACAAAAAGAAAAATAAAGGGCAGTTATTATTTTTTAATCTTCTAAATGCTACCAATTAAAGGCAAATAAATAAATATTTTAGTTCTTTGAAAACAATAGCGATTTTCCAATCAGCCTCTTAAGCCCTAAATAATATTTAACACTCATAGAAAATGCAAGAAATTAAAATCCAGCAGTCGAATGGCTTTGAATCATTGCTATCATTTTGATAAAATACTTTTATTCCTAATATTAACGCTGTCTTTTTAAATAAATTGCAATATCAAACCTATGTAATCTTAACTTCATAGAACTTAATAATTATTTAGTAAAATTGTATGTTACAAATTGAATTCTTTTTGTAACAAAATGCGTCAAGTAACTAGTAAGAACAGATAATTAAAACATGGATGAAAGAAAGTCATATTTATTGCTTTCATTATCTTTCCAATTAAATAGTGTTAACAGGACATTTTATAGAACTTCTCCATGTCCATCATCAAAAACTTGTGATTTATCTCAAAGTTTCTTTTAAAAAAATAGCAATGAAACCTTATCTGTACAAATATATCTTCAAAAATATTACTATAATGTAACTGACATATTTTCACTAGTATGAGAATGTTGAATTAAAAAATTTTTTTTACCTGATGATGTTCTTAATCTAAATATATTTCATTTGCATTTCATTCAACAGATCAATTCTCAAAATTACGGCGAAAGAAATGTTCACCGAGCTTTAATTGATGAACCTTTGCGATTAGCTATTCGAAATTCTCATCACAAGACACAACGTTTCTTGCTGGATCGCGGTGCTAATCCTAATGCAACTTATTTCCGAGGAAGTGAGATAAATTTGGTGAATTCATCAGATGTAAAATCCATAGAGTTGCTGTTGCAATATGGGGCTGATGTAAATGCAAGAGACAAGCAAGGATTGACTCCTTTCATGAAAGCTTGCCGAAATGGAGGAAACAAACAAACAGTACATTTATTGCTAAAGTAAGTTTTTTAATTCGAATATTGTTTTATTGCTAGTATCTGTTTAATGTGTATGAGGATTTAAGCGTGATAAATGAATTGCAAAAAATAAAGCAATAAACACAGTCACGCCTCTAATCAGTTAAGAACATAAAAATACAATATGACAAATTAGTTTAGTAAACAGTAAACTTTATTTCAAATTGATACATATAACAATATTTTAGTTATTTGAAATTTTATAGTTCAAAATTTTTTTAATGAAAAGTTTTTAAAATCTTTTTTTATCCTGTGTTTTGGTTAGAAAGTTTTGATGTTTAAGAAATATACGGGGGAAAATATACGGGGGAAAATATTTTTACCTGCTTTCACCAGTATTGCTTTATTGTTATGTACGCTTTTTTGATAGCTGATGTGTTTTTAAAAGGCTGGGGAAGAACTATGACACCATAGCTGTTATTTCATCTGAAATCGGTCGAGCTCCATAACTTTGGTTGCCAGCTAGAAAAATTGAAGAAAGCTATATATATATATATAT